>JARFJB010001466.1:2197500-2495000 GCA_036346205.1 Vesta saturnalis
GAGTTGCCTAAAAGAGTACATTGTTCCAATGTATGGCAGTGTCACAGAAGACACCTTTGTTGATTTATGTTTAGCAATATTTTGGTAGCAAGGTATTTACCGCGTCACCTGCATTTTAAGCGATATCTTTAATTAACTTGACAAAGTGTTACATCATAAAAAAACCTTCCATATCTCGAAAATTTGTATAACTCCACAGTAATGTCGTGACTAAAAAAATAACAGATACAGTTATTAGATTTCGTTCTACTAATGCGGCGCTGTTGTTTCTTCAATAGATTATAGGCTCGGTTTATTCTCTTCACACATTGTCAATGGTCATACCTTATCGGTTTCCAGGTCGGTCAGGTTATTCCACCAAAGAAAGAAAAAGTTTGACTTGGGTGATACATACGACACCTCACCAGCAAGTGGGTTAAAAGAAAAATATGAATGATTTGTTTCTTGTTTGTAAAGATTCGGTAAACCGTAGTGGGTCAAAACACTACGAATGAAATTATCGAACAAAAATATCTTGTAGAAACGTTTTTACGAGATTCTTCCATAATGTAATTTAATTGTATCCTAAATATAGAATGTTTCGTTAATAAATCATATGTTTACCAAATAGTATTGTACCAATTAATTATTTCTTTGACGGGATCTATTACAAAAATAAGATTATACAACTTTTTTCACATGTGAAAGTATCCTTTTACACTCACGCTTAATTAAGATTTAGTGTTTTAAACGTAAAATTGTATTTCATGATTGTGTGAGCCTAAACATAACGAAATTATTAAACGAGCTCTTTAATGCATAACAACTTTAAAATTATAACCAAGTTACCTTTGCTAATCTCTCGAAATAATTATCAAAACGTGACTAACATTACATACCTCATTACCATGAAGTAATTAAACTGGAAAAGGAACGCTATCATCGTACCCTGCTAACAGATGTTTAAATGACAAATGACAATGATTGTTATTAATGTAATAAATATGAAATATAAATAAGAGTATTAAGATAACCGTAACTGATTATTTATTACATCTGCATACTACCTTATTGCTTCATTTCGAACTGCATAAAACAGGTGCGTCTCTAAATTGAAGAATTTTTATACTGATAGCTTGATTAGCAGATACCAATAAATGCAACACGAGCAGTTAAAGGATGATTAACGTTTAGTACAACTACATGCCTGGAAAACATTAATCTGCTTATCAATTTGTTAGATTTGATTAATCAAGGACATTAGATTGTATCTATCCGTGTTAATTAATCAAGAGTACGTTGTACGATGTATGAATTAGCATTATATCTACAAGAAAAATAAAAAATGCGATGTTTATCTTTGCAACATTAAATCGTCATAATGAGAAAAATAAAGGAGAAATTTTCTGGTTCCATATCACTTTAAACTAATTACGTTTATTTATTTGTCATTCTTTAAAGTCACTAAGGGATGGTGCATTTAGCATGAACGATCCACCCTTAACATTAGGGCGATTAGCTCCGCAGCAGATCTTTTAATAACTGTAACATCCGCATGATATGATAATGGTATTCTCTGTCTGTTTCAGTACAACCCTCTTCTCAACGCCACCCTGCTTGACTACTTAGGTCTTTCAGTTCCCTTGTGGTGAGTGCTAAATTGTAAGTTAAATGTTATTTGTGTCTCTACATTTACATTTTCTTCCATCAAATTAAGAAAATGGAAATTCAACTGCTAAAAAAGTTTTCAGATTTTTTTAATAAAATTATTAAATGGTTTCCTTACTAAACCTCGCTTGTTTTAAAACTCTAATAATGAAATGAAGAATATTTAATCTTGGATTAATTAATGAAATTAGTTTTGCCATTATACACAGAACGTTCTGGACTTTGGCAAACATTCCGTTTTTACCTACATAAAGAAAAATTTTAAGGATAGAACATTTGCAAAACGTTGTAATTTCTGTAACATCTATTGAGTAATACTATACAGTATGATCCAATTCCGATGGAATTAAATGGGTAACGTTTTTACTGTTGGAGGTAGACAAAAGTTACCTAAGTACTCGTGCACTAGTTTTTCTTCCTTATTTTATTGCTGCCGATGGAAATTCGCGATTATTTGTTTCAGTGGGAAAGGTAAAAATTGAATTATTCAGGTGTATTTTATTTGTTTGGCTTAAGAGTTATGAAAAAGATGAGGTACTTTATGTGTAGATTTTCATATTTCAATTATGCTAATTTTTTTCTAAAACTATTCTTTAAACCTAAGTAAATAAATGACCCTTTCACGACCCTTCCAACTATACAGGGTGTTCCTAAAATGTATGGGCATCACTTAACCACAGATTCTTGGTTCGAAAATAAGACGATTTAACTAAACTTACCTATATTCAATTACGTTTCGTTTAGTTAGTATTCTTCTTTCAAGAAAAAGTTATTTTATTCATAACGACAGAACGCTTGGATCGATTTGAATAATATTTGGAATTGTACTAGTTACAGATGTAGGCCATGTTTTAAGATAATATTAGTTATTATCAGTCGACCATTAGTGTGCGAAACACGGATAATCCGGCATGAACCAGTCAAAAACTTTTCAATGTTAAGGCCACTAACTTTCAAAAAAATAGTTTCAGAAAGAGACATTCAATAGTAATTTTTTTTGTTACTTATTAATTGATGATATCTGTTAAGGTTTAGACACACAAAAATAAAATCTGAGTCACCGCGCACTGCATTTCTTAAAACAAATGTAATCTAGCACTCTGGCATTCTAAGAAATAAATGGCGATAAGGCAATTTGTTATGATAATTATTAGTGATAAGTATGTACTTTATTAGGTGTACAGTAGATGCTCAATATGACCACCATCTTCCTGGATGCAAACGTTGATTCGACGACTGTACTCGTAACATTTCTGCATTATTCTTAATGATGTGAAACGTTCTGTATTCTGGACCAAAGTTCGTCCTGTGTGTTTATAGGACAAGAATACACTATGCTCTTTAGAGCTCCCCACACCAAGGAATCGCAAATATTAAAATCTGGTGAACGAGGTGTCCATTTTGCTGGATCATCAGCTCCTCTGCCTATCTATTTCTTGAGGTGGTGCTCCATCGTGTAGAAACCAAATGTCGCGTTTAAAATCTAACAACAAGTGTTCCAATAAATCGGGTAAGGTAGTTATAAGGATGTCTAAATAATTCTCTCCATTTAAATGATTTGGTAAAATGAAAGGGCCTATGACGAAACTTCCGATTATCCCAACCCATACATTCATTCTAAACTCATGTTGAAAGTGGCGTTGCTTGATGACATGTGGATTTTCATGTGTATACACATACATGTTCGTTTTACAAATTTGTAAAGCACGCCTCATCAGTGATGAAGATTTTGCTACGAAAATTGACATCTTCAGCTCTTCTTTCTTGAATGAACCTACAACACTCAAGACACGCGATGGTATCAGCTGGCAAAAGCTCCTGGACGTTTTGTACATGGTAAGGATATGGAAATTGCTCTCTGTGAGCGACATTCTTTGAAACGACTGCAAGTAATGCTAAGCATCGACTACTTACTTCTGGAATTTCTTCTACTATTTCCAGAATTTCTTCCTCTACCCTGGGAGTGCGAATTGTACGAGCACGTCCACGATCGTTGCAAATTTTCCCGTTTCGCGAAGGTGTCTTTGAATGTTTGCAAAAGTCTTATGATTGGGCACGCGACGATTTGGAAACCTTTCTTTGCATACTCTAGTACTTCTGCGACAATTTCCTTCGCAATATCCTAAAACCATTAACTTATCCGTTTGCTCAGCGTAAGTGTAGTTTACAGCCATTATTACGGAAATAAAGAAAAATATTAACTGATAAAAATCACTAGCTAACACCAACAACAATTTGAGATACTTCACAATTGATAAATAATAATTACTCTGATTAAAAGTACACTTATTGGTCACTAATAAATATCATATCGTCATTTATTTATTAGAATACCAGACTGCTAGATTAAATTTGTGGGTGTAGTAATATTTTAACCTTCAACATTGTAAGTGGTGCTATAATAAGGTAATAAATTTAAGTTTGTTACAATTGTCATCCACACTATTACTGTAAAAGTATGTACTCTTTTATTGAAAATATTTGTTTACAGTAGTTTTAGTATATATTAGTATTTGTATGTAATTTCAATTAAATAATGTCCACTAATTTATGTTTTGGTGAACACAAAATTATAAAAGTAAAGAAATTTAGGAAGCTTTAACACACAAATAAATAATACAGCTGAAGTATAATATTCTCTAAAATATTTGACAAGTAATTTATAATTTTACGCTATTTTCATTTTTAGTTTATAAAAAACTGTGACATATTTAGTTTGAAATTAAACTGAAAATTCTGCCATCTTTACATAAATTATTTGTTGTATCTATTCATAATATGGTGCTATTCTATCATAAATGTATTGAAAATACTTTATTTGACCTTTTCAGTAATAATTTTGAAATGCAGACTTCAGTTTTAGTAAGTGTGTATAAGTCATTAAATTACATATTTGGAATAGAAATAAAACTGATAAACTCAAAATAATTGATGGATGACCATTGTTATCCACGCGATCAATGATATTATTACCCACGCGACTGCTGAGGGGTTAAGAAATGCAGTGCCCGTTCCCTCAGATTTTATTTTTTGTGTCTAAACTTTAACAGATTTCATCAATTAAAAAGTAACAAAAAAAAATTACTATTGAATGTCTCTTTCTGAAACTATTTTTTTGAAAGTTATTGGCCGTAACATTAAAAAAGTTTTTGACTGGTTTATGCCGGGTTAGCCGTGTTTCGTACACTAATGGTCCCCTGATAATAACTAATATCATCTTAAAAGTGACCCACGTCTGTAAGGAGTACAATACCGAACATTACCCAAATCGATCCAAGCGTTCTGTCGTTATGGATCAAATAACTTTTTCTGGCAAGAGCTTTGAAGAAGAATACTAGCCAAACGAAACGTAATTGCATATAGGTAAGTTATTTTCGAACCAGGAACCTGTGGTTAAGTGGTGTTCACACATTTTAAGGACACCCTGTATATACTGATATATATATATATATATATACATATATATATATATATATATATATATATATATATATATGTATATATAATTATTATTACTATTTAGGTTTACACGAGTATTATTATTATTAGAGTAAAAATACATTTTTGGATGTTGTCATGCTGTGGATTATAGGTCCAGAATAGAAATTATTGTTTTGTGGAGGGTTTTGCGAGGAGTTAGGTTGCACTTCGTAGTTGTTAGGTGCTGTTCTTGTTCTTCGTATTAATGGTTTCCATATTGAACCATGATTCTACAACAAAATGAGTATCCTTTAAGACAAATAAGAAGAATTACCAGGAATATTTAAAAAAATCAGGTAAAACGTAATAATGAAGCTAGTGAAACAAAAAAAGTGTTACCATATATTATATAAACGGTGTAACGGATAGCATCACAAAGAAATTTTCAGAATGACAATTTAGAACAAATTTTAAACCATATATCACAATCCTACAACTGTTGAGAAACCCAAAGTATAAAATCCACTGTGAAGAACATGAAATATGTGAGATTACATGCAACGACTATCAAAATTCTTATATCGGACAAACCAACAGAAAACTAAGTGCAAGAGGCCAAGAATACAAACTAGCCATTAAGCAACACATAACATCTAACTCGTTAGCGATACATCATTTAGAAACAGGCCATTGATCAATACTGATAGAATAAAGCTACTTACAACAGCATGTAGTTTACAAGAAAGGATCACAAGAGAGGCCATTAAAATTGAAAAAATGCCATTGGATATGAACAAACGTGCTGATGGATCGCGAATACCAGCAATATGGAAACCACTAACAAGAAGAATAAGAACAGCATCTAACAACTACGAAGTTCAACCTAACACCACTTAAAACCCTACACAAAACAATAATTCCTATTGTTTAAAAAAGGTATACCTTATTGAAGTTGCTAGGACCAACAAAATAACAACAAGAGAACAACTGAACACTACCCAATTAACACTACTAAATTAATTCTCAAAGACTTGTTTCACAAATAGCAAAAATACTAAAATATCAATTTGTTCAAGAAAACACTAAAAAATTGTATGCAAATATTAAAAATGCCACGCATCTTTACCCATAGTAAGCATGCTGATATGTTGTTCTGTTGTGGTTTTTCCAATTGAAATGCACGGGCTGCCCGTAGAGAATATCGGAGGCGACTTCCTATTAGAACGGTTGCAGATACAAGAGTCCTTTCTAACACATAGATAACGTAAATGCTAATGAAACAGAAAATATTCTTGAATCAACAGAACGAAGACCATCGACAAGCACAAGAAGGATTTCCTTACAAATGAAGATTCCCCATGTAAGAGTATGGCCTACGTTACGCAAACACGGATTGTGTCCCTTCCACATTCAAACCGTACAAAACCTTCAACCAACAGATGGTGCTAAAAGATTGGAATTTTGTCCCATTATAGCCGACAAGTAACCCATTTCCTAAATGAACAATTTGGGGAGAGATGGATTGGCCGTGACGGACCTGTCAATGGGCCGGCTAGATCTCCGAACCTAACCTCTATGGATTATAGGCTTTGGGGATGGATGAAATAAGGTGTTTGTCGTGAAACAGCAAATACACGTGATGAGTTGTTCGGTCGTATAATGGCCACTTCTACGCAAATAAAAGAGCTTCCTGTAAAATTAAGTAACACGGTACGTAACATTTTCCCTAGAATTGAAAAATGTATTGAAGTTAGTGGTGGTATTTTTGAACCAAGTATTTGAGAATTAATTTATTAGTAGTGTTAAGTTGTTTTCTTATTGTTGTTTTGTTGTAGTATTATTGTTCTTGCCGTATTTAAGTTAACCTTATTAAACTATTTGTATCATCAACTTTAGATGCGTTTTTCTCTGCAACTGTTGGTCCTAGCGACTTCAATAAGGTATACCTTTTTTAAACAGAAAAGGTAAGGAAAAAGATTTTTTAGCCGAAAGTGACAAACAATGCCCCACCAAAAAGTTATAGTGGTTTAAGAGTCTCACAATGATCGCTTGTGGCGCCCTCTAGGAGAAACACTGAAATCGCCAATGAATTTAAATTTCTCGTTCCAAGAAACCCCCGGGTACAAAATTTCGTAAAATTAGCTCAAGGCGATCGAGAGATATTAAAAAAATGTGATTTATTTTTTAACTTTTACACCCTGTACTACCGAAACGAAACGTTTCCGAACATAAGTTTATAGGCACTTTTGCTTAACAATAAACGTAAAATGACATACTAGAGTAACTACATTTCCTCATAAACACCCTATATATATATATATATATATATATATATATATATATATATATATATATATATATATATATATATATATATATATATTATTTGAGAAACTAGAGCAGATAGAAAGACTGTTAAATAGGGAAAGATTTGCAGTTTTGTGAGGCCGATTTATTTTCATCAAGAAGTCTAACTAGATACTAAAAAAAGGACGATTTTTTACTTAAGATGTTATTCATTATCTTGTAATATGTCTATAAGTTAAATTAAATTTACACGTACACTTTTTAAATGGAAACAATAGTTTACTATGACTTTTCAAGAAAGGGTTTTTGTTACGGGCATGACACTCACCAGAACATCAGCCCGTAGGAGTAAAGTGCATGTTACCAATATAACTCAGTGGTATGGGCGCGGTTTTCACTCATCAATCCAAAAGGCCACTCGGCAGAATTCAACAAAATCTGGCCGATGGACTTCGGCACAACGCTTTCTCATGTAAGGAAACTAGCTGTTGCCCGCAGAAATTCCTAACTCCGTATAACTAGTAATATAATAAGTTATATTTACCTACCCTTTGAAGTTTGTACTATGTAATTCATTATCTTGTGACATACAACACAGGGAACATACACATTATCTGAACCAGCGCCAGATTTTTTAATCTCGTAATCTTTATACCTTCCTTCTTACAGGTTGTTCTCAAATCTTCTATTTTGGTTCTGCTATTTCAAACCTTCCTTTACTAAACCTTCCAACTACCTCCTCCTCTGCAGCTCTCCATATATCCGAGCTAAGACTTGTTTTCATTGGTAGAGTTAGCGGTCGAGTACACTACCATGATTTTTATCCGAACTACCTATTCTACAGGATAGAGTAACCGAATGTTTAAACACATTGAAAATGGTGTTAGAGTGGTATAGTTAAAAATTTAAATCACAACAATGAATGTCAGCCGTAGTCGTCGTGCTGTAAGAAAGTGTTTGATGAATATTAATAACATATTACTGAGGAAAGTGACCTTAGCTTAGATTGGATCAAAAGAAGGTATAGCCAAACAGTGTAGAGCTAATGGCAGTTGTTGACTACAACTATTGCCTTACATACGTTAACGTTGGCAGCCAAGGACCATAATCTGACGGTGGTATTTTCCAAAACTGTATACTTTGGGATGTCTTGAAAATGGACTTATTCCTGATGGATGTTACTTCGTTGGTGATGATGCATTTCCATTGAAACCATACCTTTAAAATCGTATAATAATTACAAGAGACCTTTTCTATCCAAGAAACAATTTTCAACTATCGCCTTAGTCGAGCTAGGAGAATTGTGGAAAACGCCTACGGAATTTTCGTCAGCAGATTTCGTATATTTGAAAAAAATAAGTTTCAAAGTGTCCACAGTCAAGAAAGTTGTATTAGCCACCTGTGCTCTACGCTGGTTACGTTTATCATAACCAACAAATTATATGCGGTTCGGTTCTGTTAATAAAGAAAATACTGGCATTGGAGAAATAATTTAAGGCCACTGGAGGTCAGAGATTGCGGAACTAACAAAATTGGAGGGAAATAATGCTGGCAGAGCCAACAAACTAGCGAAGAAAGTCGCAACGGTCTGAGAACTACCTCAATAATGAGGGAGCTGTTCCATAGCAATAGACATTTACTAATTTAATATATTCTTCGCTGTATGGAAAAAAGTTATAATAAAGATTTCTTACTTGAGATTATGTTTGGCTCAAATTATTCTCAGTTGCAACGTTGTATTTTATATTTTTCATGAAATTGTCTACTATAGGGAATCATTTAAATGTAGGTTTATAAATGTATTTAGTTCCATAGCCAGATTTGTTTGATTTTTTATTTTCTTACATTCCTGGTTTTATGTGCCCCAAAGCTTTTTATTTTTTGTTTTAACTCAGCTACGCCAAAATTTCTTTCTACATTTCACCCGGAAATCAAATTGTTCTCCATGGTTCATCATATTAGTAATTACGATTTGTATTTGCTTACGGCTTCCATGGCCTTCCATACTAATAAGTCTGAAATTAAATTAGAAAAACTGCCGTATCTTGTGCTGTCATATATTAAGATGCGGCCTACTTCGCTTGAATGTTCAGCCGAAGCAGTACTTTTAGCATGAATGTAAACATTAGATGTTGCGAAGATATTCCTACGCATACTTCATCATAAGAACCCCTAGCGATTTGGTAAATAGTGTAAGTTAAGTTATCTTATGTCAAACATCGGTGTTTTCTGTTAATAACAAACGCAAAAATTTAATGTACAAATTAAAACCAAGAATTTCGATACATCACTAATATTATTTACTAAGTTATGAGTGATTCTTGTAATAAAGTACACACAGGAACATTTGCATAACTTTTAAGGAATAGATTAATGCAACACAAATCTGAAGTTCGCATTAAACCTAAAAGTACTACGTTGGATAAACATTCAAACGATTTAGAACACGCCTTTCAATATGATCACACAAAAACTTTAGATATAGATTCAAATTTAAAAAAATTTAAGGTGGCCAACGCATAGGTTTAGTACTTCAGTTCTGAATCACACAGGGAATTTACCTGTGCAAGAAAGATTAGATAGAGAATTACAATAAGTTTGAGAGAAATTGTGTCAAAGTAAAGAACAGACCCGCTGCCTCTTCTACTTCTCTTCCTTTCTCACACTTTCTCTCTCCATCTATCCCTTCTTCTTTCACTTTCTCTTCACAATTTTTGCGCAACAGCACGAAATAATACTTAAGCAACAATACTTAGGTGATGTCAGGTTCACTTAACCAATTAAGTTATTGGGATTTTTATGAACTGTTTTTTATAGTGTAATTTGTAAGATTATCTGGTGAAGATGTAGAAGGGCGCAGAGAGACCTAATCTAAATGGGATTATAAACGAATAGTCAATCAATCGATCAATCTCTCTCTGTCTCTCGGTTACTCAGCCGGTACCTTTGAGATACTAACATTAAGCACGGGAGAGTAGAAGAAAACATATTGCACCTGAACTAACCATTCAGAGAACTTATAAATCACCATTTACACAGTAATAATAATAATAATATAATAAAAATATTTATTTTCTCATTTATATGTACAAATGTAATTACACATTTTAACAGAAATAGGTAAAAATAAAGATTGTCAAATCAGAAGCCGCAAAAAACCACTTGTAATTGATATGAGGCACAACAAAAATAGAAAAAGTAAACTAACCAAACAGACTTAATTTTTACATATTTATAATTGTACAAAAAAAACTACCACTAAATTAACGGACATAATGCTTTCTCATATATGTAAACAAATTTTGACCAAAAATTTGTAATAAGCAACTTAAAATCCCACAATATCTAAATTTAGGTCACATCGGTTTTTAAACACGATAATCCTCCAATTTGATCCGCCATATTGAATTTTTAAATTACGACAAATGATTTATACTTAGCGACCTTAAAAAACCTCAATACCCGACTTTCAAAAAAATCGGCGTATAAACTAAAAATGCACAATTTTGCACCGTAAAAACTGGTTATTATTATTTTGTTTATTTTGGACTTATATCAAAACAGATTAGTTTGTTTTTAAACTTTGTAACTTCACAATTTGAAGCATTAAATTTTTTAAATATTCTAAGCCCCTAATAATGTCCCGCCCCTGGCTGGATTTTGCTCATTAACGAAATTGACCTCGGCTTTATGGTAAAGAATTTTTGTACCAAATTTCCTTTCGATACCTTTAAGGGTTTAAAATACGCACACACGCATGCACGCCACACACACACACACACACACACACACACACACACACACACACACACACACACACACACACACACACACACACACACACACACACACACACACACACACACACACACACACACACACACACACACACACACACACACACACACACACACACACACACGTCGAGAAATGCAAAAAAAATTGCTAGTTATTATTAACTAAATCGTTGAAAAACGTACGGATTTGGTCACTTACTCAACTTTGAACGCGTTTTTTAAATTAAAGAACGTTGGTATATTTTTTGTTTCAGGTGGTAATATGGAATACAGTCCTCGTGGTAAATAACAAGCGCTTCGGTGCTCAAGACATACAGGGATCGAATATCGAATATCAAAAATATCTCGTATCTAAATATAGGTACAGAAATCCTTAAATTTTACTTTAATTCTTTAGTTTGTAGTATGCGATTATCAATAACTCCAAGATATTTTACATACTGTGATCCGGTAGTGCTTACATTTAAGCTCACGTTTAGCTGTCCTAAATTAGGTAAGAATGTTGATTTTAGACACCTTATCGTTAATTTGTTATACTGAAACTAAGTTGACGTTTTAGAGAAACAGTTCTTATTTTCCACAAGTATCATTGGCAAAACTGATCCTGGTATTGAGCCTTGAGAAACACCGTAGGTAACAGTACAAAAGTCACTGTAGTCATAGTCTTTTTGAATTTTTTGTTCTCTGTCAGATGG
The DNA here is from genome assembly GCA_036346205.1 of Vesta saturnalis. Taxonomy (NCBI): domain Eukaryota; kingdom Metazoa; phylum Arthropoda; class Insecta; order Coleoptera; family Lampyridae; genus Vesta; species Vesta saturnalis. Next base: position 2,209,367 of record JARFJB010001466.1, read on the forward strand.
ATAACTTTGTCAAATTCTATACCCGGTTCCTCCGATTCCATATTATTCTAGTTTACTAATAATGTTTGGAGACACCCGGTACCGAAGGCTTTAGATATGCCAATTAATGATATTTTCATGTATAGGGTATGTATGGTATTCATTAATATTCGGGACCGATTTTACAGATCGAGGTGTTAGTGAATAGAATGTAATGGTAAATCAATGATAATAATTGCTTACTGGACTGTATAACTTAACCTGCATCCTTTGCAATGAAAATGATATATGCATGTATTCCTTTTAGACACTTAACAGTAGAACCGCCGCTACCAGTCAAATGGACCGACACAAGAATAAAATGCAAGAAAGCTCATACTAAAAACACACATTTTAACTATTCTACAGCATTAGTGATGAACCTATATAATTTAAAAAAAGCAGTTTGCATTTGGGTACACAAATCTGTTCATAGCTACACTTTCCAAACATATATTTTTCGCACATATCCGGAATTTTTTTCGCACTTAGTTCTTTGATGTTCGGCGTTTTCCTTTTTGATTAGTTCTGCTGGTTGTAGCTCCTACTACTTCTTTTGACTCCACTTTAGTCTGCCTTAAGGTTTTGTATCGATTTGCCGATTCTTCAGCTAGTTCGAATTAAAAATTTCTTCTTTTTATCCTTTTTCCCCTTATCTCCTTGTACACCACGTATGCATTTACTGCTGCTAAATGCAGTGTATTGTAGAATATATAAACTGGCTATGGATGAGATCCAGGTTTTATAGAATACTTGCGAGCCATTTGGTCGATGACACCAACTCCGTATTTTGTATTATTATACTAGAGTACCATCTCCGGTTTTTCTTCGAATTGGATTCAATACATACCGATGTATGGAGAATACTGAGAATAAAAACATTTTTATTTGATTTTGCTTTATATACTGTAAGAATGCTGTGTTCATTTTTACTTTTCAGTAGCGCAGTTTCGTGTAGTTAACCTTTGTCATTTTTAATGTCACCTAGAATTTGTCTTTGTATTCTGTTTATTGTTCCTACAATTGTGGTGTTTAGATCAGATCGTTTTTTCACGAGTTGCGAAACTTGTAAGCAAATTGCCTATAGTAACATTTCTTCCTTTTTTTTATGGTATTAAAAGTCGCAGAACTACATCTTCTGAAAGTGGCTGGTTATTTTATCTTGCTTCGACTTATCGCAAATAAGGAAAACCATTATTAGGGTACTTTGATACCAAATTTGTCTGCTTTACTAGCCACACATCGCGTGAATCTGCATATAGCTTTGGTTGCAAAAAGCTGTTCGTCGTAAATGAATTTGTTCCACATCTCCGAAAAAAAAGCAAATTTGTCGCATTTCAGCCGATTCTTTGATGTAGACTTTATATCGGTTCTAATGAAATGGATAATTTCTCTAGATTTGTTTCTGGACATTGTTTCTTTGAAGAAATTCCTCGAAGGACAATGTCTAATCACTTCCTAATTGTCTTCTGGTATCAACAAGGAGTTATATATAAACAACCTCCAATAGCCACTTAATTGCCTAACATTCGTTTTCTTTTTGGCATAAAAAGTTGGACCAGGATTTTCTCGAAGAATGTTCCTCTGAGCGATTCGTCCTTCTGAAGGCTTACTAGCAGCAATAACTGTCCAAACCGACCTATCGTTCAACTTTTATCGAGATCTATCGAAAATCTCCTTTTTTCTTTTCCGTTTCTAAAGTCACATTTTTTGTTTTATCATTGTTGTCACCAGTCATCACTATCACTTCATTCTTGTTATTTTTAGCATTATTGTCACTATCTGAATCACTATCCGAGGCACTACTTACTAACCTAAAATCAATAGTATCTTCTCCGTAATCCGAAATATGTGGCGATTCAGATTTATTCTCAAATTGATCGTCGGGCAGTTTTTTAAACGAGGCAAAGCCTGCTGGCGCGTATGTTCTTGGCTTGACCAATCCATCAGAAACGGAGAATATCAACGTTAACTAGAATGAATAACTACGTTTGCCCTTGTATAGATAGACTGCACCTACAACTTGATCGTCCGTGTATGCATATCGTACGTAGCAAATAACTTTCATAATTATCAGCAGACGTCACTCGGTTAGGATTGGTTCAAGCGTCAGACCACCTTTAGATGTCCTCGTAACAGTATACATTTATGTTTCCTAAATACATATGTGAAACATCCTACCAATACGGCAAATAATGTATATTGATAACTAAGGATTTGCTAACATAAAAGCGCTTAGAAACTGCAGCGGCCAAATAGACTTTTCGGCGGTTTAAGTTATACGATCGTGAAAAAAGTTCAAAAATGAAAGAACTTACAAAAATGTTGGTAATGTAAAGTTTGGATTATTTTATGAAAATTCTATTTTTAATACTAATTAGAACAACATATGATTAATACTGGTAACAGTTATTGGGTTAGATTGGTCTTCGAACAATAAGAAATGTTTTATGTGACGTTTCAGATTTCACTTGGTTTCACCTGTTCTCCGATCCCGCTAATAAAAAAATATAAAGCAATACAACCTTTTCGTTTTTACAACTTGTTTTGGTAATTCCTAGTAAGCTTCACAAATAAAAACGATTCCTTAACCGGCGAAGTAGGTTGCAAAAAAAACGGCGAAGGGATATTTGTATGGCAAATAATTTTTTTTGGTCCCGTCAATGATATTCTATATGATTGTGTCCCGGTTGGGTTTTTAAAATCATAATTATGAAATTATTCATTCAAAAAAACTTTTCAATTTCTTTTTTATTTTACTATGACAATTATCTATGATTTATTACAGCTTTTGACGCAATATAAATTTATATGAAACTATTAAATATTTTTCAAAATATCTCGTAAAATTAGTACACCTTTTAAGTTAATAAAATCTAAATTTCAAATTTTTTGAAAGAATTTGAAATATGTTAGACAGTCAGCAGGAATTACACAACAAAACTTCTGAGTGACGTTTCCACGCAAGATGGACTAAGTACTAGAATCCGATTCGATTTGGACCCTCTTCACTGTCAACAATACAATACGTGTGGACTCCATATATGAAATATTCATATTTAGATGAAATGCATTTAAATGAACCATTTAGAGCAAAGATAAAATATGATAGCGGTTTAAATATTCACGTATAAAATATTTCTTTATTTTTTAAATAATCTATTATACCACTAATTAAAGTCTAACTCCCATACCTCCTGTACTTAATTAAATGCAATTAAAAAAATCTGTAATGTCTCCACTTAACATTCCCGTATACATACATGTTACATATAATAAAAGTACTACCAAAATCATCAAAACTGTTCAATAGAAATGAATTAACTTGGGATGTTAGATAATGGATAAAATTATTTTTAAAATAACGTTGTACAGTAATTTTAATTTTATTCATAAATGCAAAAATTTTAAATAAAATTATTGGAACATATATCTTACATATATTTTAACAGAAATGGACTTTCCGCGCTTGGTTTTTTGAAAATTGTTGTCTAACGTATCAATGTCTAACTCTTGAATCAAAGTAGATTTTCCAATCTTTCTTGTACCATAGTAGAACGTAAATAGTTTTTAATGATTTTTAATTTGGAAAACATTTCCGCTGTGGCTATGGAATCTGGCATTGTCAATAAAATTAGTAATGCCACAAAAATGTTTGGGTTCTTTAAATTATTGGTTATAATGTAATTTAGGGTAGTAATTATCGAATTAGTGACACTTTTCTCAAAATTCTGCAAAACCTGCAATGCATAAGTTCTATCCCATTTATATCAAATTCATTTCGATTTTTATCACTTAACGTACCTTCAAGTTTTGTACAAAACTCTAGCTGTTCCGATTCAGAGTGACTGTTAAAACTCGAAATATTCCATAAAAAGATGTAGTAATTAATATCTATCAAATTAAAAAAAACAATGTGCTTAAGATTTTAATTCTTCATTTTGGGTTGGTTCATCGTCACCTTCGTAACTAATTTGTGTTTTTGAGTTCTTAAAAGGCCTTCATCTTTAAATTTTGAATCGATATCTAATAAAATCGAGACTTTCCTAGCAGGGGTGCACCTGAGGACGTGACGTCATAGTGGTGGGGGTAGGAGTGGGAATGGGTGGGGGTCGGCTGGGGGCGTTTTTAACCCTTGAGCGTGGTTTTCCCGAATTTTATTTAAGGGTTTACATTCAGATTGTTTATTGAGAGAAATTTGAACTTGTATTCTAAAAGGGGATTTAATCTAATTACAGGTCTAACCTATAAGACAGGTATTGGGCTTTGCCCCTTGGGAACTTGAATTTGTATTTAAGTCTGAACCTTGTATTCTTATAAGCGGACTAATGCTAACTTATAACATAAGGGGACAACTAACTTTAAGGTCGGTGTGGCCTGCTTCAAATTTGTAGTTCTAAAAGTCGCCCTAATGCCGCTTGGTTAATGTATGCTTACAAGTGGGGCACAATGCTACACTTGTCATGGTAGGTAGGTTGTAAATCTACTTGGATTTAAGCCTTTGCAGGTTAACTAGTAAATTTGAATCTAAATTCTATTTAATCTTTGCGTTAAGGTAAAATCTTGAAGTTGTATTTAAGTACCAAACCGATTGGCTAGTCAATTTGAATATGTATTCTAATAAGGGAGTAATGCTTAACCTCGAAGAAAGGTGTATGCATCGCTCTTCTCCTAAGCTCGTGGTAAATTTGAACCTTGTAGGTCAACTATACAACGTATCATTATCATTAGACCGCCATTATTTTAATAATATCACACAAATTCAAATACAGTTTTAAAAGGATAAGGTTCTTAATAATCTTCCACGCACTTTAATTTGCAAACGGCTAAACAAGGGCGGCAAATGGTCAATAACCTTTTTATAATAACAGCAGCTTTCGAAGATATCCATTGTCACAATAAATGCAACCACAATTTACTTCATCATTAAACATTGGATCCAAAGTTTCCTACATGAAATTATAGCCAACAGAATACAAACTCACAGACTGCAAATGATAAACTATCTAGCTAACATTAGTCACCTGCCATCGATAATCAGGAAGTAACTAAATTTAAATTCATATGAACGATTCTCTCTCAACCCATCTCCTACCTCTAAACCCTCCCTTCCCTCTGCATCTCACTCTCCATCTCCCCATCTTACCATTGCCTCCCCCTCATTGCCTCCAAAATCTGTCAATACCCTTCCTCATAACATCCCTCTCTCCTCTCTATCCATCTCCCCTCAACAGCTCACCTACCTCTCTTCTCTACACCTCGACTCTTCCCGATGCTCCTACCGCATACTCCTCCCGCCCATCCTATTCCCTATCCTTCCCTAAATTCTCATCCATCATCTCTATGCTCCCCATACTAGATCTCCCTTTGACCTCTCATCTCCTCCTCCCCTCTCCATAATCCCTTTCTCTCCTCTTATCCTCTGCTGACCTGAACCGGCTCTCCCTCTCCTGCTAACCCTCCCCCTTGATGGTATCCAGATCTACTCTCCCCCCTATCCTATCCCCTCCCCACCTCCTTCTTCTCATCTCTGTCTCTCTACTCCCCCCGCTCACTCTCCTCCCACTCCCTTTGAACCTCTCCCTACCATTCCTTGGCCCGTCTTCCGTACTACCCCCTCATGTGAGAAGCTTTTCGATCAACATCCTAACTGCATGTTTTGTTGTATGAGGTTAATGTTGGTTGGCAGAGCTGTAACAAAATTGGGGAAGTCGACTGGCATTTGGTAATTCATGTTTCCAAACACGGAATTTCAGACAGTGTAAACGAGTAATTATTGGTTAAGAACTGAAGCCATCCCAAGTCAAATAAAACGTTACCTTAACGGAAAGGGAAAAATATTTGTATGGCAAATATTTTTTTGGTCCCGTCAATGATATTCTATATGATTGTGTCCCGGTTGGGTTTTAAAATCATAATTATGAAATTATTCATTCAAAAAACTTTTCAATTTCTTTTTTATTTTACTATGACAATTATCTATGATTTATTACAGCTTTTGACGCAATATAAATTTATGAAACTACTTCATCTACAAACGATTGGTACTCTAACCGATGCCCTTTAAGTAAAAAATCTAAATTTCAAATTTTTGAAAGAATTTGAAATATGTTAGACAGTCAGCAGGAATTACACAACAAAACTTCCGAGTGACGTTTCCACGCAAGATGGACTAAGTACTAGAATCCGATTCGATTTGGACCCTCTTCACTGTCAACAATACAATACGTGTGGACCATATATGAAATATTCTATTAAAGAAATGCACTTTAAAGGAAGCATTTAGAGGGAAAATAAAATATGATAGCGGTTTAAACATTCACCTATAAAATATTTCTTTTATTATAATAATCTATTAAACAGGAACTTAAGTCTAACTCCATACCGAGTTTATTAATTAAATGCAATTAAAAACCGTAATGTACGACTTAAGTGGATTTCTACTGCATACTGATATGTGAATGAAGAACTCGAAAATCGCAAAACTGCCGGAGATGAATAAAGAATGTAATCAGACAATGGATAAAATTAATAAAAAATAACTTGTAAACCATTTATTTTATTCATAAATGAAAATGTTAAATAAAATTATTGGAACGGTCATTTAATAACTTAACAGAAATGGATTTTCCGCAAGATTATTCGAGAAAATTGTTGGGAACGTTCAATGTGAACTCTTGATTCAGAGTAGTTCCGAATGTCTTATACCATAGTAGAACGTAAATAGTTTTTAATATTTTAATTTGGAAAACATTTCCATGTTGGCGATGGCAGCTGGTTTTGTATAAAATGGTAATGCCAAAAAGTTTGGGTTCATTAAAGTTATCCCAACAATGTAATTTAGAGGTAAAACTTATCGAACTTAGAGACCATTTTCTCAAAATTCTGCAAAACCTGCAATTTTAGGCTATCCCATTTATATGAATTTCATTTAATTTTAACACTTAATTACCTTCAAGTTTTGTAGAATACTTAGCTGTTCCGATTCAGAGTGACCTTTAAACTTTAAATATTCCATTTGAAAAGAAGGTGGAATTAATATCTATCAAACTGAGAGAACTACAGCTGAAGATTTTAATTCGTTCAATATGGGTTGGCGTCACCTTCGTAAGAAATATGTGTTTATGATGCAGAAAAGCTAGCTATTAAATTTTGAATGGATATCTAATAAAATAGACTTTCCTAGAAGGGCTGCACCTGAGGACGTGACGTCATAGTGGTGGGGTAGGAGTGGAAATAGGGGGCCAGTTGGGGCGATTTTTAACCCTTGAGCGTGAGTTTGGCCCGAAGTAAATTTGAAAGCTTAGTCTAATTGTTTAGAAAATTTGCACAACTGTTCTCAACGGGATCTAACCTATAAGCGAAATGGGTCACATAAATTGAATCGGCCTTTGAACCCTTTGCCAAACTTGAATTGTATTATACATCCTGATTGTTTAAGGAAACTTGACTGCATTCTAATTGATGGGTTTAATGCTAACTTATAAGACAGGTATAGGCTTCGAACTTAATTTGAGGATCGGTCTACCCTTTTTGGTAGGAAATTTGTATTCCATATGAAGGGCACTAAAGATAACTAGTAGATAGGTATAGAGGCTTAGATTAGCACAGGACTACGCCAACTTTCTTTAAGACAATAATGATATTTGTCTGGGCCTTTGCGGTTAAGATAGCCAATTTGAAGTCGATTTTCATAACCAAACTCGAGAACATGAATTGTATTATTAACATGCAAAAGGAGTAATCGTTTGGACTCTTCCAGAAATTGAGCACGAGTCTTTCACGCGATACTTCAAGTAAAGTGATAAAGTTTAACCTTAGGTCAACTGACGATAACCAAGTAAGTATTATGAAATGAAATGTTGAATTTATTCTACAACCCATTAATAAAGTTTTAAACAATTGTAAACTGGTCCTTGAATAATTCCAGCATATTAATTGCTGCAAATAGTACAAGTGCCAAAATGGTCAATAACCTTTATTATAATAACATGCAGTTCGTACAAGATATCCATCTGTCACATTATCAAGTGCAACTCACAATTTAACTTCATCTACAAACGATCGAAAACCTATTCGAACCGTGAACTGAATACCAACACAACAAACTTCTGACAAACGTAAAATATAAACTATCCTAGGCCTAAATTCAAACCATCAACTCACATGAATGGCAAACTCCACCTACTTTCGCAAGTAAGCTTAAACCCTTCCTTCACTCTCTCCATCTAGAACTCTCCCTCAACCTCATAGCATAAATCCTTAACCTCTCAAATTCTCTCCTCCCCTCTCCCTCTCCCTCTCCTCTCCCTCTCCCTCTCCCTCTCCCTCTCCCTCCTCCCTCCTCTCCCTCTCCTCCCTCCCTCTCTCCCTCTCCCTCTCCCTCTCCCCTCCTCTCCCTCCTCTCCCTCTCCCTCTCCCTCCCTCCCTCTCCCCTCCCTCTCCCTCCCTCCCTCTCCTCTCCCTCTCCTCTCCCTCCCTCCTCCCTCTCCCTCTCCTCTCCCTCTCCCTCCTCCTCCCTCCTCCCTCTCCTCTCCCTCCCTCTCCTCTCCCTCCCTCCCCTCTCCCCTCCCCTCCCTCTCCCTCCCTCTCCTCCCTCTCCTCTCCCTCCTCCCTCTCCCTCTCCTCTCCCTCTCCCTCCTCTCCCTCTCCTCTCTCCCTCTCCTCCCCTCTCCCTCCTCTCTCCCTCGTCTCCTCTCTCTCCTCTTCTCTCTCTTCTCCCTTCCTCTGCTCCTCTCCTCTCCTCTCCTCTCCTTCTCTTCCCTCTCCTCCTCTCCTCTCCTCCCTCTCCTCTCCCTCTCTCCTCTCTCTCCCTCTCCCTCTCCTCTCCTCCCTCTCCTCTCCTCTCCTCTCCTCTCCTCTCCTCTCCCTCTCTCCTCTCCCTCTTGACAGAAGCTCTTTCGATCAACATCCTGGACTTGCTCATTATTTTTGTTTTTTGTGTTAAATCGTATAAGGTTGGCAGAAACTAGTATCCAAAATTGGAGGCGAAAGTCTACTGGCAGTTTTTTTGGTAATTCTCATGTTTTTCCAAAACACAGTATTTCAATAGTGAAAGGGTGTTATTGTTGGTTACATAACTGGGGAATCGCCACGCCGCACACGCTGTGTTTTCAAGGTCTGTTTGCCTTTCAAGTAATTATTAACCATAGGTTTTTCATGTACTTCAGAGGCATTTGAATAGTGAAAGGATGTTATTGCGGTTACACAATCTAGAAAATCATTACTTTATGTTAATGGTTAACTAAAATACTTTATCTTGAATTGATTTTACTTTAGGTCTTAAAATTGAGTTGCAATTAAAAATCCAGGGTTGGACTACCAAAAAAAAAGACAAAATACTGCCAAAAGGGCCCTAGTTACGTGGTGCGAATTATAAATACGTCATCAGGGAGTTGAAAACGGCACCGGAAAACAAGCCGGCATTTAAGATACGTGTCTACGGTTGACTACCCTCTTGGGCTGCAATTAAAAACGAAACTAGGCGCATGCGCGGTGGATGGACTATTATGCACCCTTCTTCTTATTAACCTATATCTGATATAAAGGTTTAAACGTCCATCTGACATGGAGTATAGTCTTTTTTTGCAATGTTGCCTGTTTTCGTTATGAAGGTATTAAAAAAGAGGTTGCATAATTATCCTAAAAAAATTATTATTAAAATTATTTTATTTCTTTTAATTTCCACTTTGTAGGTTGGAAGGTCATGTATTGTTGCGTACTGGATATTTTTATTTTCCGCTTTCACTAAATAATTTTCTTATTTTACACTACTTTTAACTATCTTTACCCAAACTTTATCCATTACTGGCATTTTTCGAGGCCAAAGTCTTATTTTACGGTGTTGTTTAGTTAATTTTCTTAACTTGTTGGAAGAATAAAATAAATAACATAGGTATCCATTTCTTTTTTGTATATTGTATCATAAATTAATGTATTAGGTATTCTAGCCCATGCAATTCTTAACTTCATATTAGTGTGCGATTCCTATTTTAATTAAGAGCTCAAAGTTACAAAGCGTGGTAATGTATGTACTTCTTTAGCTGGCTTGCCATAAAGTATGATTATATCTGATATTTTTGTAAGCGTAAAAACGTCATTCTACATTGTAAAAAAGTTAAACTATTACCTCACCTCAAATCCAAAAGGTAATCAGTGGATAATACATAATAGTAACGGAAATATACTTTAATAGGCGTTGGTAACCATAATTTTAAAGTTAATGTATGTGAATTGTACTAATAGATGTGAATAATTAATACAGACTTGGTGTGTAATGAAACAAAAATGAACCCTGACAGTACAATTGCAGATGTTAAAATTAACAGACAGTAGTTAAATTGGATTGGTAATAAGAGTCGGAAAACGACCATAAATATAGAGAATATTCATGTCTTTATTATATACCGTAACGTAACACTTAGCCACTGTATATTTTCATGTTGCTTTCATTATTGAGTATTGGAGAGTGTAGAGAGTCTAAAACCATGCAAAAACATAAAGAAATACATTCATAATTCCGGGTAGCGGGCCTTGTTTCCGTGTGTCCGGGAGCTGACAATTCTTCGCGGTCACGCGCGGGCTGCCAACAACGGATACCGCAATTATAGGGGGCACATCAAAGTTGCCGACACAACTTGCCTTTTGGTACGCCGTCCGTAATCAGCCGAGAAAATGCAGGGATTTATTAATATTCATCTGCAGCTGCGATTGTTCGCGGTTGTCGTTAAAATTAACTAACTTCCAGCATTACTTCAACTTATTTGCCCTAAGCATTTTAAATATTTCACACATTTTGACTACTATTTGACTTTTCATAAAACAACATCTAAATAATTAACTCTTTTACGTAAAATTTATGTAAAGAAAGACAATTTTACAAAAAAATAAATGTTTTTCAGGGTAGATATCTACTTACATGTATTTTCTTATTACTATGATATAAGCTAATGTATTCAGGGTATTGTGATTACAGATAGCGCACAGGTGGTACGTTGGGTTCTCGGTTTCCGTCTAATAGTCCGGACATTTTCTCGGCCCGCAGAGGATTTGTTAGTAATTCTTTCAGAAGAAAACACCTGCTCAGGGATAGGACTCTTATTAGATTGAAAGACCTTTTCTTTCTGTTTTTGTGTGGATTTCTGGCACGTGTGGTTACTGAATGTACTATATGCAAAATTTTTCCGGCGACAACTGTTCTAACAGTAGAAGTAAACATTTTCCAAGCTCCTTTATGTATATAGAAAAAAAAACTACTTACATAACATGTTATTATATTCGTATTTGTGTTTTATACTTGAAAGCCTTTCAAATTTGAAAAAAATGGGGTTGTTACAATGCACCTGTTTTAAAAATTTATGTGACAAGACGCAATCATTTTAGTACGACAAAATCTCAAGCAAAGTTACATAAATAACATGTAATCAGTTAAATTGTGATTTTATTTTTGTAAACGTAGTAAATCATATTCTTTTTATTGCTTTTACGTTAGTTTTCGGGCTTTATGCACCCTATTTTATTACTCTTTACTATTATAGCTTAAATCAAAAAAAGCAGTTAGACATATTATTTTAATATATGCTTATTATTCAATATATAAAATTCAGTATTATTTAATTGTCTCATATTATACATTCAATTATGAAAAAGGTTTGCTTAATTAAGTACGAAATTAACTTTTTATGTGCATACTTTCATTTTCAGCTGTTTATTTAAGCTTTAAATCCTCAATCAAATATTTTAAGATGTTTAAGTAATCTTTGTCTCTATAAAGTCTCAAAGAATGTAATTGGGCAGTTCAATAGCCATTGTAATACCGATAATACAAAGAAAGAACTGAACCGACCTTTCTCTTCCCAAGGGTCTGTATGTCAGAACTTAAGGCAGAGTCATTTATAAGCCTAATCGCTCTTTTTTGAATACGATCAACGATATCGAGAGCGTATTGGGATGCACCAAGCCAGAGGTGAGAATTATATTCTAGAGGTCGAATTTGGCCCCAAATATAGCAGAAAGAATTACCGGGAGATAAAGTACTGCTTAGATCTGCACCAAAATCCTGTTTTACGAGCAGCTGCTTTATAGTAGCTGACGGAAGGTGGTAAACCCATGATAGCTTTGAAGATACAGTCATTCCCAACATATTAAGAGAGCCTAAAACTTAATGCTTACAACAGGAAATGATAGATCTTTTTTGGCGGACACAAGGCAACACTGAGTTTTATTAACATTAAATTTAACTAGATAATTACTTCCCCACTCAAGGATGCGTTGAATGACTTTGTTGATTGAAACTGCCGTTTCAGCTTTAACGTCTTGATTTGAGATAGAAGGTAGATTACCACTATGAGCACACTGAGACTTTGCTAATCCCTGTGGCATGCCCGCGTTATTCCCCACTTCTTTTGAAAAGAAGCCATCGATTACGACACGTATCCGTCTTTTATCAAGAAAGGCAGGAACTCAATTGATGAGCGTATCATTTAACCCCAACGAGGTGAGTTCGGAAAATAAATACTTATTCCAAACTAGGTGAAATTCTTTTGAGATATCTAAAGAGGCTACGACTGTTCCACCGTATTGTTCTAGTGTATTGTTACAAACATTGGTCACATATGAACGAAGATCACCTGTTGAACGATTGTGCCATATTGGTGTTCACTAAGGAGTTTGTTAATTTCAAGGAAAGAGATCAGTTGCGGATTGAGATCTTTTTCCACCATGATTTTAGACAAAATGGAAGTGATGGCAATTGGTCCATAGTTGGAGGGATCGGCCTTATCGCCTTTTTTGGGAGTAGATTAAACATTTGCTAACTTCCATGATGAGGGATATTCCCCAGAAGGTATAGAGGTAGAATAGAGCTCAGATAGGACTGGTACTAGTAGGGGAAGCATTTTTTCAGACAATAGCTGGGATACCGTCTGGGTGAGTCGTCTTATCAAGCATACTGATGATTGATTCTAAGAGCTTGTACCGAAAATGAATTGGTTCCATAGTGTATGAAGAGGAGGTGACTAGGGGCACATCTTTTCTAGAATCATTAAGACACGGGTTCGATAAAAATAAATCCACAATAATATTGGCTTTGTGTACAGAATCAGCAACTACATATCGATCAAAGGATGTCGTGGTGGGAAATGAAGATGTACCAACGTTTTTGCTGATGTCTTTAACTAAAGACCAAAATTTACGACTGCCCAAATGAGATGTAGATAGTTTATTGCATTTTTGTTGTTCAAACAAGTTTTTAGTTTTCGTGATAACTTTATTAAAGGTATTTCTAGCATAACATATTCAGCTTTTGCATGCCTCTCGACCGTTTTATTAGACTTCCATTTAGTATAAAATTTATTTTTCAAATAGACTGAATCAGCATAGACGTTAATGAACCAGGACGTAGCTTCATGCCTATTAGGATGACTTCAGATACTAAAAGAGCAACGTTCGAAGATGAGGACAACTTAAAACAATATTGACGCCGTGGAAAGGTTGCCAAAAAGTCCTGTAAATTACTCCATTTAGCTGACTTGGAACACCACCAGATTCTATCAATATTGCAACAAAGGAACTAGGGAAATTAGGGACAGTAGTAGTTATTTCTATTAGGCATTTGTCAGATAAATCTAGTGGTGAAAGAACTGAAGTTTTATAAACAAGTGGGTTTCATGTAAGAAAGGGATCTAAAAGATGTGGAATATGGTTAGGGTTATCAGGGGTTCTTGTGGTTTCAGAAATCATTTGCGTGAAATCACATGAAGTAGCAAATGTTTCTACACTGTGAATAGCTGGATTACTAGCAGATGAGTTTTGGAATCAATAGAATTATGAACATTAAAATCTCCCAAAATGAAGATATCGCAAGATGAAAGCTGAGACAGAAGGTAGTAAATTTTCATACTAAGGTAATCGGTGAAGTCTTGAATGTTACTGTCATTAGGAGACCTATAAATTCAACTGCAGAGTTGCACAAATTTAGAAGAAGAAGAAATCCTCTTGTAAGCGACGTTGTCCTTGATATAGGCACACACTCCTCCCTTGTATCGAAAGTTAAAGTGAAGACTATTTTGGGGAAATTACAAGCGAGGTGAATGGAAGCTTTCAGAGGGGGCTTGTGTTTCAGATAGTTCAAGATGTTGGTGAACAGCATTATGATTAGACCTAATACCGCGGATGTTGCCATAACGAATCAGAAAGTGAGTACTTTCGATGACCGAGGTCGCGTGTGTCCTGCTCTTTCGGACATGCGAACGCTGCAGAATTTTACGCCTGGCATCTATTACCTTAGAAATCACAGCCATCTTAATTTTGTACTTTAAATCGAATAGAAAGACAGTAAGGGCGAGCGGAAGAATGGAATGAGAATAGATTAAGGATAAGGAAAAGGGATACCGGCAGCCGTTACCGATCCCAAAAAATCGGAGACCCATGGTACACATGCCTCCCACCATAACTGAAATTATGTCAAGTGAAGGAGAGCAGGCATACTACAGCAGGGCATGATATTGTGGGGAGGCGCCTGTTTCTCCACAGGCATTTTAACGCTAGGTAGCAGGATTCCTCTGGTCACGCTCTGGCTTCCTATCACGCAATGCCTCCAGCACCTAAAATTGTGATTGGGAGACTATTTATTGAGATTACCTTTCTTCTTAACCAGAGGAATCATCACTGTTTTTAGAAAATCTTCAGGTCTGTCTCCTGAATTGCTGCTAATTGGCTTACGATAGATATTTATTGAGATTACCTTTCTTCTTAACCAGAGGTATCATCAGTGTTTTTAGAAAATCTTCAGGTCAGTCTCCTGAGTTGCTGCTGTTTGGTTAACGATAGATTTTTTGTTGATCAAATATCCCATAAAGAAGGAGGGAGGGAGGGAGGGAGGGGGGGAGAGAGAGAGGGAGGGAGAGAGGGAGAGAGGGAGAGAGGGAGAGAGGGAGAGAGGGAGAGAGGAGAGAGGGAGAGAGGGAGAGAGAGAGAGAGAGAGAGAGAGAGAGAGAGAGAGAGAGAGAGAGAGAGAGAGAGAGAGTCTTTATGCTCCGGTAAAGCATTTCACATTGCATACGTAACTTTAATTAAAACGTCCTCTGTTTTTAGCGCAATATCCGGCTATAGACATACCCGTTTTGTGCTAATTAAGATACTGATACTTACCCAAGATGAAATGTACCGATGATATTCCCATGAAAGAACGCCGTCTGTATCAAGAAGGATATACATCTATTCATACCCACTTTTTCACTAGTGCTATTTGGTATTTCACAGTATTCTACTTGTCACTCGCGGTGTTACTAACACTAACGTCGAATTCTCTCTGATCGCCGCTTCTACGCGGTTACTCCGATGGTCCTAAGGTTATACGACTTCCTATGGATTTTTGACTTCCGATATACGATGACACATAGTGTAAATAGATTTTTAGTTGTTGATGTTTCCTAGTAAGTGAAATCCGGTAAACTCGGTGTTTTCAAATGGCAGATTATCACATATGTTAACTGCAAGAGCTTTACGAGGATTTGGCGCAGCTAAACAGCGGAAGCGGTGTGGTTGCCATTAACCTAATATGAGAGTGGTATTACAATCTTCCGGTTTGATTATCTATTTCGTTAAAACAGTCACGATCGTCTAAATGTTATTATTAGTAGGGTTTAGTACTTTATGCTCGCTTGATTGTTGGTTTGAATGCTTGTACGATTGAAATTTTTTTTCGCCAAATCGGTCATCTGTAGTAGTGTGGTTGCAGCACATTTATGACTAATGTATTCCTCCTTGGTATGTGCCAAGAAGATATACAATGCGTGTGTTCTAAGTCTAGCTATATCCTTTACTCTGGTTATGTCACTATTAGTCGTCCAGTGCCTGCTAAGGTCCATTCTACTTGTAAGTTACGGATGCACTTTTCTCTTTATAGTCAAATATTGAACTTGCATAGATACTTTTCTCTGCTTGCCACGTTAACTGACCGGATTTCATTCCATGGGTTATCATTGTAGTAGTATTCCCGTGTGGGTTATCAGTCCCCTTAGTTAGGTTTTTTAATAGTAGCAATGATTGTTGACATAATTTAAACCTCTACAACCACTCATATTCGTTGCATTACGCAGTAGTCTACTTGCTGTATTTCGACCAATTCGCATTGAAAATGGAGCTCATTCGTTGGATTCTTATCATTTGTTCTCAAACTTTAAAACTTCCACTCTTTCTTCACCTTTGCTCCCCGACCCTTCTCTGGAGAATGTAACGTTTGTCGCCTGTTTGCGTCCGATGTCAAAGTCGATCAGGTCGGTGACGCCATTTTTGCGCCACGCATCGGTCTGCTTTGCTGCGACTCAAAACTTGTACAATGTCGGCATCTGCATTTGATACAAGTCACTAAGGCTTAAATGTCTAGATCCTAGTCTAATTTGGTCATGATGGGTTCAGGGACTACAGTGTAATAAATAAGATCAAGAAAATTAGGTTAAATTTCAGGGTAAACTAAGATAAATTCGTCAAACGCACCAGATTTTACGAAAGTGTAATTTGTAAGTTTGGAATATACACTAATTCGGTTTTACAGATTATATTGATATTTTAATATTTTGGACTGTATCTCATAATACATATGAATTAAAACAAACTTGATTACCATCCTTTCAGTTGTGTTTTAATACAAATCAAAAAATAAGTTTAACCGTAGCCGTGTGGGCTGTAGTGAATGGTAATAAACCGAAGAATACAAGTTCGATCAGGAAAGAGGTAAATTTTTTTTTAATTCATGTTTAGGAAAATAACAGTATATTTACGTTATAACTTAAATTTAATAAATCTGTGTAATTTTTTAAATTTTATTTTTCATTTGTATTGATCGAAAACTAGGTAAATATATTTATTTACTCATTTATATTCTTAGTTTGTTTGAATAAGCAACACGTGAAATATCAGAATCCACTTTAACGTTATAGTCATAAACAGTTATTTTCGAGTTTATAAATCGTGTATTTGAAGGTAAATTATACAAAATATGTTTTGACGGTAAAGTTATCTTCGTCACTAGTAGTGACAGATTTAAAAACTAATTGAGACGTCAAACAAATTTAATAAAATTAAAACGCAATGAATAAGTCTGCTATAATAATTAGGTGCATGCCTTTGAAAGCCTACTATTGCATATTATTCTTTTTACTAACAGTAAATAGTTAAATATTTACTATAGGTCTCCTAATGACAGTAACTTTCAAGACTTCTTCGATTACCTTAGTATGAAAGTTGACTACCTCCTGTCTCAGTTTCCATCTTGCGATATCTCAATTGTAGGCGATTTCAATGTTCATAACTCTAATTGGCTTCAGTTCTCATCTACTACAAATCCCTCTGGTCATAGTGCAGAAACAGTTGCCATATCATGTGATCTCACACAAATGATTTCTGAACCCACAGAATGCCTGGTAACCCTAACCATACTCCACATCTTCTAGATCTCTTTCTTACATCAAACCCTCTTGTTTATAAAACTTCCGTTCTTTCGCCTTTAGGTCTTTCCGACCATTGTCTAATAGAAATCATTTCTACTGTACCTAATTCCACTGTTGTTCGCAAAACCGATAGAACCTTGTGGTGTCTTAAGTCAGCTCTATGGAGTGATTTACGGGATTTCTTTGCAACCTTTCCATGGCGTGAATATTGTTTTAAGTCATCCTCTTCTTCGGACATCGCTCTTTCAGTATCTGAAGTCATCCTCATGGGAATGGAGTTATACATTCCCAAAAAACAGTACCGTATAGGTCATTCACGTTTCCAATACTGGTTCAATAAGGCTTGTGGTGATGCAATATCTTTAAAAAATAAATATTACATTAAATGGAAATCTAATAAATCTGTCGACAGCCATGTAGAATACGTTGGTGCTAGAAATATCTGCAAAAGTGAAATCACTAAAACTGAAAAGTTGTTCGAACAACGATAATGCAACGAACTAGCTACAGCTCCTTTTGACTGTCGTAAATTTTGGTCTTTAGCTAAAGCCATTAGTAAAAACTTTGGAACATCTTCATTTCCCCCCCTGACGTCTATTGACGGATCGGTAGTTGCTGATTCTGTAGACAAAGCCAATGTCTTTGTGGATTTGTTTGTATCCAACTCGTGTCTCAATGATTCTGGAAAAGATGTCAACTCTTCTACATACGCTATGAAACCAATTCATTTTCGGTACAAGCTCTTGGAATCGATCATCAGTAGGCTTAATCTCAATAAGGCGACTGGCCCAGACGGTATCCCAGCTATTGTCTTAATGAAATGTTCCCCCGAACTAGTGCCAGTCCTATCTAAGCTCTATACGATTTCTATGTCTGCTGGGGAATTCCCTTCATCATGGAAGTTAGCAAATGTTCAACCCATTCCCAATAAAGGAGATAATATCGATCCCTCAAACTACCGACCAATTTCCATCACTTCCATGTTGTCTAACATCATGGAAAAAGCCATCAATCAGCAACTGCTCACGTTCCTTAGTGACCACCAATACGGGTTTAGGCAAAGTCGTTCAACAGGTGATCTTCTTTCATATGTGACCCAAGTTTGGAACAATACAGTAGAGCCGTTCGCTGAAACAGTTGTAGTCGCTTTAGATATCTCAAAGGCATTTGGCCAAGTTTGGCATAAGTGTTTACTAACCAAACTCACCTCGTTTGGGTTAAATCATACGTTCATCAACTGGGTTTCTAGTTTCCTTGATAAAAGACGAATACGTGTCGTAGTTGATGGCTTTTTTTTCAAAAGAACACGGGCGTATCACAGGGATCCGTTATAGAGTCAACACTTTTTCTGCTGTGCATAAATGACCTTATTTCTTCAACAACTAACCCCATCTATTACTTTGTATCTCAGTCTACTCATAGTGATAATCCACCTTCTATGTCAAATCAAGAAATTAAAGCTGAAATGGCAAATTCAATCAACAAAGACGTTCAACGTATTCTCGAATGGGGAAGCAATAATCTAATTAAATTTAATGCTAACAAAACTCAGTGTTGCCTTGTGTCCGCCAAAAAAGATCGATCATTTCCTGTTGTAAGTATGAATGGCTCAGTTCCTAAGTTTTCAAACTCATACTCTGTTGGGTATGACTGTATCTTCAAATCTCTCATGGGTTGACCATCTTCTGTCAGCTACTAAAACAGCTGCTCGTAAAATAGGCTTTTTGTACAGATCTACGCAGTACTTTACCTCTCGACAACTCCTTCTGTTGTGTAAGGCCCAAATTCGGCCTTATATGGAATATAATTTTCAACTCTGGGTTAGTGCTCCCCAATACGCTCTCGATATCATTGATCGTATTCCAAAGGGAGCGATTAAGCTTATAAATGACCCGTCCTTAACTTCTCACATACAGTCACTTGAGCATAGAAGGATGGTTTCAGTTCTTTCTTTGTATTATCGTTATTACAACGGCTATTGTGCTGCTGCGTTATATTCTTTGATACCATCTCGGCTATCTTTGCGAGAAACACTCGGTTCGCTCATTCATATCATCAGTATGCAGTACAAATCTTCACTTGTCGTACCAAACGGGCGCAGTCCACATTTTTCTACACGGCTTCTAAACTCTGGAATGATCACCCTAGTTCCTGTTTTCCTCTCACTTATGATATGAGAAAATTTAAGGTAGCTGTTCATAGGCATCTATTGGCAATTCATTATACCTCTATCCATCCTCCTAAATGTTCCTGAGTGCTTTAGCACGATAGGCCAAATTTAGCCTGTTCAGGTCCACAATCATAAAAAAAAACCATAAAATATAATACCGGCTTGAAAGTGGCATTCCAGAATATTCTCCGACAGGCGGAGACCAACAAAGGAAAATGCCACAATCAAAACCAATTTAATTCTAATTTCAAAGTGATACAATGCATTCACAACTGAAAGCTTAACACTTCAATTAATATAAACGAACAAAACAAAAGAGCAGTACTTCATCGCGTAATCTATTGTTTAATTACTTGAAAGGCTATTCTTTTGCATTTTTCTTAATTTTTCGATTTTGTGGCGAAATACATTTAAAAATAAATCTTGAATCCTAATTAATATATTTTAACATGATGAAAGAAATATTGAGTGTGAATTATTTTTTATAGATATTCTGTATAAATAGTTATATATTGTACAATCGTTTAAAATTCAAGGTGTTTATACACGTTCCTACAATAATTAAAATGGAGTTGCTACAATAGGTACGTACTTATTTACTTATATGTAAAGTACATTTTAATTTGTTATCCATCAAATAAGCAAATTAAAGTTATACCAAGAATAATGCAAAAGTGGTACAATAAAAAATAAATAAAATAAGAATTCCGGTAATTAAAGTATAATAAAATTAATTAAAACCCAATTACGTTATGGAAGAACAGTAAGAAAATTACAGTTTACTGCTGTTTATTATCTTTAGACAGATATTATTACCCTCATCTTTTTAGAATATTTACAACATATTTTTACATTTTCACCTGCACAAGGTTAACAACTAATTATAACTAAAAATACACAGATAAAAATAAATAACTAGATTAGTCATGCTTTATTTTGTTTTTAAATTTTTTCTTACATTCCTTTATCGATTATGTAACGGTTAATTAACATTTGATTTTTATTTCAGTCTATGTTGATTGATAATTAAATGTTTTCCTACATTTGTAATTAAGTCAATTTCGAACATCACTTAATTAAGAAACTGGTGAAAAAAAAAACAGTACATCTATGATGATGTTCCTGAATTTGTGATAAAATCGTTTCCCGTAAAAAGTTCATGCCCAAGCGTCACACTGCTTCAATGAAATGAATAATTAGTGATTAATCCAGTTTTTACGCAACCTTTAATTCGTAATTGTCCTAAAATGCATCAGTCTTATCGTTTAATTAAAAAAATGTATACGTTAGATATACCTCGTAGGTAGGGATAAAAAAATAATAGTTTGATGAACCGAGAATTTCATCGGTTTCTATAACCTAATTTGTTTAACTCATAAATAGTAGTAGAACCCGGGCACCTTCCGCCATCTTGGAATTTGGCGTCACAAGGCCGGCCACGTGGGAGACCGTATTTTTCACCCTTATGTTTATGGTTTCTTTTCGGAGGCCTTTTTCAGCCCCTTGATGGAATTTTCATCCCTAATTATGGTCTTTTTGACAGCAATTTTTTTGTCGGCCTTATTTTATGGTTTCTTTTCGAAGGCCTTTTTCGGCCCTTGATGGAATTTTCAACCCTTTTTGTTGTACTAAGAGCTTTTTTGACAGCCATGCCTTTTTTGTACTTGCTCACGTGAGGGGTGTATTTAGGGTTTGGTCTTGGGATTGGGGTTGGTCTTGGACTTGGGGCTGGTCCAGGCGTTGGTCTTGGATTTGGGGATTGGGCCTGGGTGACGGCTCTTTTTCGGGTGTCCTTTTTTAACCCTAATTAAGGTCCTTTTGGTAATATTAAGAGCAGTACAACCTCTGGAGGTTAGGAAATTGCACGTGTTCTGATTGAAAAAGATTTTTATTTAAGCTGCGTTTATTAATATGTATTAGGACCCATTTTTATTTTATCAAATGAGATTGCATAATTGTATTTCTTTTAATTCCTATCTACAGATTGTGATCTTTTACCTATATCAAGATTTATTTATACATTGGGGTCGTATTCTAATAATTAAATTTCACTGTCATTTTAAATTAATCTCAACAGGCAATGCAAATAATTATTTAAAGTTAATTACACGACACAGTATTCAGAATATTATTTTTCTAAACAAATATTAAAACTGGTTGCTTACCTTTGAAATATCTTTAATCGCCCATCCTCTCGTTAAAATTGTTGTATATACACAGGTTCTCGGTATCCAAACACTTAATATTTTCAAAAAAAGATATGTTGTTTGCACTAGCTGTAATTACGACTATGCAAATAAATAAATAAATTAAGGTTATAACTACCGTTTGCTGCTGCACGTATAGCCACACTAATACCACTTTCTATGTTTTGACTTTTGCTTAATTGATATAAAACTGGTTATCGAGTAAAAGTAATTTTTGGAATGTAAATAAAATATTATATGCTGTAAATTGTTTTATAGAAAACGAATTCATTATAAAATCCTCATTAAAATATAACATAGAATTAATTACAGTTGGTGTAATTATATAATACCAATATTGAGTAGCATACTTTGTTTAATAATAAATGTTAAAATCATAAATTTTTATAAAACGATTAAAAGAAAGAAAAAACAGTAGGTATTACGTAACGCTTAATTAAAAATTAAAATATAACAGTGTCGCAGATCACTAGGCATTTAAACGAAGATGATGACAGAGACGCTTCAGTATCGTTTAGCGATCCGAGATGGAGGGTCAGTTTAAGCACCCCTTTTCGGCACTAGTAGCGAGGCCATCTAGTTGTGGGAAATCGTATTTCATTGTAGGTTTTCTAAAAAATATCGAAACAACCTGCGATACAGCTTTTGAAAAAATGATCTAGTTTTACAGCGAGTGGCAGCCGTTGTTCAAAGATCTCTCGGTGGTATTTCAAAAGGGTTTACCTGATAGGAGCAGTTTGACGGCGAAAAACTACATAATTTTATTTAAAAACCCACGTGACAGGGCTCAGATACAGCATTTAGCAAGACAGATTTCACCGGACAACCCGAAATTTTTAGAGGCAGCGTACCAAGATGCCACTTTAAACCCACACGGATATTTACTATTCGATTTAAAACAGAATACACCGGATGTGCTGCGATATAGAACAAATATATTCGGGCCTCAAGGTATTTGCCATGTATATATAGTGAAAAAAGGGTTTAAGCCTCTCAGTCATAAAGATTACATTATATATGATGATTGACGTTTTAAGCGAAAATTTTAAAAAGTCATGTACCTCTGTCTGCTGATCGGAAGCAGCGACTCTCTCAGCATAAGCAGACTTTAAGACGTTTGGCACGGAGAGGTGAATCTATAAAAAAGAGGAAGCAGTTTCTTGTACAGAAAGGCGGTGCATTTTTACCACTTCTGTTAGGACCATTAGTCGGTGGAGTTCTGGGTAATCTATTTCAATAACCATGGACAACAACAACATGAAGAGAATGATTATTCTACCGCTGGACTTTATACAGCGATTACAGGCACCAGATGTCACACAAAACAAAATTTTAACGCAGCTAGGTAACGATATGTGTAAAGTTTTAAAAACCGAAACTGATCATGACAAATGGCAGGAATACAATCAAGTTCTTCAAAGATATCTGCACTTTTCCAATCAATTACGTAAACCCGCTAGCATAACAATCAGGGGTGATGCTGATGATGATATTAGAGAATCACCGCAACGCAAAGGTTTGGCGGAGGACGAAATAGTATCAACACTTCCACCTTCATATAAGAGAAAAGGCGAGGCTTTCCTGCGTGTACTGAATACGAGCAGTGATGTATTTTGGGATAAAAGGGGTACTGTCACGATAAAAGGAGAGATCATACCACATTCCAACATTATCGATCTGGTTCACGAGAAAAACTACAACCCCCACACGGTTGGCGCCAGTTTGCGACGTACATTAAAGAGATAAATATACCACGAGGGTTTATCGGTAATACGCGAAGACGTTATGTTACTGTGTCACCCTACGTTCAACGGGCCCTCATAGGTGAGAATTAAGATGCTGATAGTGAATCGCGGGTAACACCGAGAAGAATCTCTCAAAGAACAGGAATTTCACTAGATTGGGATTCGTAGCGAACATAATATGGATGCTGTATACTATGACCCCTCTCATCCGGCGGGGTTTGCGGGTACAACACCTTTAGCTAATGTGGTAAAAGATAAAAAATATGGTGAAGTGAAAAATTGGCTGCAAGCACAAGAAGCTTACACGATGCATAAACCTATCAGAAAAAGTTTCCACGAAATAAATGTATTGTGAGAAACCTTTACGAATTGTGGCAAGCGGATCTTTGTGATATGCGAAATTTAAGTAAACACAATGGTGGATACAACTACATAATAACGGTAATTGATGTGTTTAGCAAGAGGGCCTGGGCGAGAGCACTTAAAACGAAGACATCTGCATCTGTAATTGAAGCTTTCACCGATATTTTTAAGGAAAGTGATAGTACCCCGGCAAATCTACAGACGGATAAAGGCAAAGAGTTTGTGGCGGGCAGTGTACAAACCTTTTTCAGGAAACAAAATTTCAATTTCTATGTAACAAATAACCTTGATGTAAAAGCATCTGTAGTTGAAAGATTTAATAAAACGTTGAAAACAAGGATGTGGCGTTATTTCACTTACGAAAATTCCTACAGGTATATCGATGTACTCCAAAAACTGGTGACTGCTCACAACAAAAGCCCTCATTCAAGTATAAAGATGGCTCTGTAAACGATGAAAACATTTTAGAACTGTGGAATAACCTGTACGCGAAAGGTGTAGGCACTGCACGTCATCCTAAATATAAGGTCGGTCAGTATGCCAGAGTCGCCAGAACTAAGTACACCTTTGAGAAGGGATATGAAACGAATTGGAGCGAGGAAGTTTTTACAATTAGTGCAGTGATAAAAAGAAGACCACCAGTTTACCGGATAATCGATTTTAATAATGATCCTCTTGAAGGTACCTTTTACGAAGAAGAATTGCAAGTTGTTACGGTCGATAAAGACACTCTATTTAAAGTCGAGAAGATTTTAGCAGAGAAGGGTAGCGGACGGTATAAACAATATCTGTTCAAGTGGCGTAGATACAGCGACAAATTTAATAGCTGGGTACTAGCATCGTAGTTGAGCAATATATAAAGATGGAGTTTTATCTTACCTTATTGACCTTATGACGTATTTTCCCGAAAATAGACTTCAAGTTTTATTACGCAGCTACCAAAACGAATAAGATTAACAGGATCATGGGTTCTAGTCATATCAGAAATTCAGTACCCTTGTTTTTTGCCGCTGTAAGTGCGACGGACAATTTAATATATTATAGAATTGAGCCACCTGAAGGGAACGTACTAGAGGCGATATTAAAAAAGCCACAGAATATTTTCAACGCGACCATGAGAAAATCATTTATATTGAGGATGGCTGGTATCTGATACGTTTCGCTTCGGGAAATTATGCCGACATAGAAGAAATTATCAGCGAACTAAATAACCATGTGCTAATAAGTAAATTTCTGACAATCGAATACCATAATCTAGCTAAGCGGGTCACTACGAAATTATAAACATCGCTCTCAGTATTCGGATTCTCACAGCGTCTAGCCTTACAATTGGGTTATCGGCCGTATCAGAACATAGCTATGGAGCCAATACCTCCGCACCCCGCTAGTATATGGATAGGTTTATCAACGCAAATGTTTGTTTATTGCGATATCGTTGAACCGCAACTTGTGGGCGATGTATTATCTCCGCTTATGCGTATAATAAATATTACTTCTGAAAACTACGCTTACGGAGGTCATAAAGATGTGGTTTTTTCACCTGCACACTACTTGTACGTGATGACACGGGAATTTGAAAACATCGAGATTAATATAAAAACAGATACGGCTGCAGCAATGCCATTCGAGTTTGGGACGTCCTGTTTGAAGTTACACTTTAAGAAAGTGCAATAATGGTTTGTCCTTATCAACAATATTATATGAAGCAAGCCGGTAACAGCATTCGATCCATCTACAGAGGCGCACCATATCAACGTGGTCACGGAATAGGAACCTGGCTAGGTGGTATATTTAGAACTATAATACCGTTATTTAAGTCTGGTGCAAAGGCAATCGGAAAAGAAGCTCTCAGAACGGGTGACAATATACTTGGTCACGTCATAGAGGATCGACCTATTAAGGATTCGTTTTAAGAAAGATTCCACGAGGCATGTAGAAATTTTAAGCGTAAATCCGACGAGAAAATCGATACAATGATGGATGGTTCGGGGTATAAAAGAGTACACCTGTCCAATAATAATCAGAGCAGTTTGAACCTTCAAACGTAAGCCTCTACCCAGCTTAAGCGCTTTGTGATTTTTATTACAATCGCTTAACCTCGCAAAAAACTACTTTTCTACTTCGGTTCGATTTTTCCGCTTCGGTAATCTGTATCTTCGCATCGTAATCGAAGGCGGTCTCGATGGGTCACACAGCCTGCTTCAGACCGCGGAATATTGCAGCAGCAGCGGAAAATTCCAGGACAAGACACCGCCAACAGCAGGATCTTCGGGTCAAGGACAACTCTAATAGTAAAGTTCATTAATAAATAATTTTAATTTAACCTTTGTATTTATTTTAACTGTATTTCCAACCGTTGTATTGGGTCGTCTGATTTCCAAGCCTTTTTCCTCAGGTGTGAGGCTGCACCCGCAGAGACCCGCCTTTCATAAACAGATTCTTATCTTTCTTAAACCTATTCAAAACCTATTACTAACCACGCAACCGAGATGGTCAACAAGGTCGCCACCGAGCTACCGTCAAAGTTGTGTCCCCTCCCCGCCGTCCGTCCACCCACCATCCAACTCATCTCCATATCCTACGCATCACACACTCGTTTCACCTCCACCTGCCTCACGTACACGCTCCCATTCCAATGCATCTTCCATACCACCACATCCACACTCTCTACATCTCCACACGATCCACCTCTTCCACAAAACCATTCAAACCACAAACCGCATCTACCTGCACACACTACACCTGCCCTTACCGCCACACCTCCTCTCCTACCCTTCCAACCACCTACACCTGGCTTGAGTCCTAAACCCGCTTCACCCAATCCTATACCTACCACTCAATCCTCGAGATATTGCATCCGCAATATCCCGAAAACCATATCCACACAAAATCATTATTCAACTCCTTCAAATCCTCACTTTCCGTGGTTGAACTTGACGTTCAACCACAACCACACCTTTCTCTTAGAGACATCCTCTCCCCTTCCGGATGGTACGCAGCTTAGGCTGCGACACCATTTCGGCGATCCTACCGTTTCCCTTACCCAACTCTCCGGCCCACGTACACCCAACACCACTCCTAGAGCTCCCTCCTTTTCCTGCGTGATTCGTCACGTAGATAAGGACATCCTAGCCCAAGAGATCCTCGATGCGATCGATCTTCCAAAAGTTCATGTGCGAACCCTCCCTAATCCCTCAACCGCTCCCGAAGTATTGCTCCACCTGCACGCAGATGGGGCGTACCGCGGAGGAGTGCCCTTCCCGATCCATCCGGTGCCCTAACTGTGGCGGAAGCCACAGATCCACCCTTTGCAAAACCTCGGCGAACCCAAAGTGTAACAACTGCGGGGGAGCCCATCCTACCTACTCCTTTAAGTGCCAGAAGCGGCGGGAACCTCCCAGTTCTCCGCCACAGATGGCAATCCTCGATCCCATCATGTCTGACGAGTCTGACTCGGAAGACACCATCCACCTCAAGCCTATCCCCGACACCGATCCCGTCTCCATCAAATCCTTTATCGAAGTCCTCACAAACGCTCTCCTAGACCTGTTTCCCACCCACCAACGCCGTGTTTTCCGAACCCTCCAATCCCTATCCCTCAACTTCTTCCAACGGCAGATCAACGTCTGCGTAGCCGGTACGCGGAGGAAGGTCGCCGTAGTCCGCCAACCCCTTCCTTAAACGCCTTTATTCCCAATGGATATCATAACAGGGACCATTAATGCCAGGGGCGTTCGCCGGAAACGTTCCCTACTAAAACACTTCCTTCACACGCACAACGTTCACGTCCTCTCAATCACTGAGACCAAACTTTCACACAAATGCACACTACAATTTAACACCTATAATACCTTCCGTAACGATAGCGCGCATGGAACCGCCCTCCTAATCAAAAACTGTTTCCTCCACTCCATTTCAATTACGCGCACCTGCAGCAACTCGAATGTGTCGCTGCAACGGTGCACTTCCCAACTCCTATAGTATTCATATCCTACTACAAACCACCCGGCCACAATACACTTTCCGATGACCTATTAGTATATGCCTCCAGCCTCCCAAATGCAGTCATCTTAGGTGACTTCAATGCCCGCCATATTCAATTCGGTGACACCGCAACAAATGGAAACGGCAACAGACTATCATCTGCTCTGTTGCAATTGCCATTGTTGAGGATCGTCAATACACAACCCACGTATTTCGACCACCTAGGTGCCTCCATAATAGATCATGTAATAGTTTCAGAACCAATAGCTCACTACTTCGACCGTGAGTGCTTTCTAGGCACCACAATCACTTCCGATCATATTCCTCTTCTGGTCAAAACCTCATTTTGTCCAGCTCCCCCAATACCTCCTCAAAACACAATCATTAAAGATTTTTCAAATGCAGATTGGAATGTGTTCGCCGAACACATCTCCAACAATCTTCCTTCACCCGAACTTCAAACCACCCAAGATCTCGAGAGAGCCGTTAGGGACCTAACCTCCGTAATTACGGAAGCGGTCGACACCTTAGTTCCACTTAAAAATATCGACATTTCAAAAAAACCACTCCCACGACACATTGTGAACTAGATCAAAGAGAAGAGACGAATCTATCGTCAATTCTTGAGATCTAGGGATCCGGCTCTCAAAACCGAATATAACCGCCTTAACGCCTTAATCAGGCGAGAAACCAATAAACACACAGAAGATTCCTGGGCTAAAGCCACTTCCCAGTTAGACTATCGTGACGGTAAACGCTTTTGGCAACAGTTTGATAGACTGACCAGAAGGAAAGCTAACCCGAAATCCCATCTAACCGACGCCCAGGGCAACCTAATCTCCTCCGACCAAGGAAAGGCCGATTTCTTTGGTCAGCACCTCCAATCCACATTCCAATCCCCCAATGATCCCCAATTCAATCCTGTTCAAGGAATTCCTCGAGAACCGCCTCGAGGAATTCCGAACCTTAACCTTCCCGAACCCCTACTAGATAACCAGAGTCCTTTCTATGCCCCAATTACGCCCGATCAAATCAATATTTATTTTAAAAAAGGCAAAAATTCAGCCCCAGGCCACGACGGCCTGAATAGAAAAATCTTGCGCCACCTACCCGACCCATGCCTCCAACTTCTTGCAAATATCTATAACAGATGCCTAACCCTCGCACACTTCCCGACGGATTGGAAATCGGCCTCCACCGTCATGATACCAAAACCTCACGCCGACCTAACCTCACCTAATTCCTATAGACCCATATCCCTCCTGAGTTGCCTCGGAAAATGCTTCGAGCAAATTCTAGCCAGGCGGCCCAGGTAACACCTAGAATTTAACGACCTTCTTCCTAATAGCCAATTCGGCTTCCGTCCAAGCCGAACGTGTCACGATCCCTTGTTGAAGCTGCTTACCGAAACCACCAGAGCATTCAACCACAAGCAATGCAATCTGGCTGTGTTCTTGGATATTAAGCAAGCATTTGACAGGGTCTGGCACGCCGGTCTCCTTCAAAAAATCCGAAACCTGAACATTCCCGAAACCTTCTCCAAACTCCTGCTTTCCTACCTGACCAATCGTTCGGTCAGGGTGAAAGTAGGGAAAAACCTTTCAGATCCTTTCCAACCCTCAGCGGGCGTTCCGCAAGGTTCTGCCTTAGCCCCCATCCTTTACACCATCTTCGCTTCAGACATCCCTCAAGTCACCCAACCCGGAGTAGTCGTAGCGCAGTTTGCAGATGACACCGCCTTCTGGTCGGTTAATCGGAACAGCGAAACGGCCTCCAACCGCATTTCCAAAACCCTTCAGAACTTTTCCAACTGGGCCAACCGATGGAGAGTCTCTATTAACCCCTCCAAAACCCAAGCCATCCTTTTCCACCACCCTAACTACGTCGAAGATAAATTCCCAAACCTATCCTCCAGAAATGTCTCGATCACCATAAACCAAGAGAGAATCCCCCTTCAAGACCAAATTACATATCTAGGCATCCTATTCACGAGAACACTCAATTGGCTCCTGATGTCAGGAAAACACTAAACAGAATTAGAAACCGTGCAAACCTACTGGGCGCCTCCGAGTCGAATCAGAGGTTGCCACCCCAAAACACTCCAACACACATAGAAAACCTACATCCGCCCTGTTATGGATTTCCGAGTACCAATTTACACAAACATAAACCCTAACCACCTTTCCGATATAGCATCCTGTGAACGCCGGATCTTTAGACGTATACACGGGCTACCCTTCAGGTACCCCAGCGACCTCACAACACAACACGCAAACATACCATCAATCACACAGAATCCAAACACTCCAGAAAAACTTTACACACAAAAGAATTTTCGGCGACACCATCCCAACCAAGGAAATCCTCACAACTTCCTACACCTACCAACCTCCCAAATTCGCGCTAAAACCCAAGCGCAAATTTAAACACCCTCCCGCGATCCTAACCCAATTATTGGACGACATCCCGAGGAGATAGAAGAGGCCCTCGACAATACCCCATATGCACTCCGCACCCCCCCGTCAATTGGATAACGACCACGCAAGGACACCGGCCAACGAATCAATCACACTTCACCCTATACACTTAACCACACGCAAACCTAAACCTAAATATTCAAACCGATATTAATCCTTTTTTACACCAATAACACATCAAGAATAAATAATTTTTTTTTTACACCAAAAATAATACATTCATGATTGTCAACCACACAATTACAAAAACAGCGCAACACCAACAACAATGGAATGACCAGGGCTGAAGAGGAGGAATCCTGAGCAGTCTACGATAAGAATATAAGCAAAGAATAAGAATAATAAGCATACTAACCATAAGCATGAGCATACTAACCTAAAAAAAAAAAAAATAAAAAAAAAAAAAATAAACAATAATAACCAGTCTCTACCGAGAGCTGTTGCTAAGACGACATATTTTCAAGATAATGGCTTTTCTAGATACCCAATCGTGTGAATGCGTCAAGTGCGAATTGGATTTGTTCGCTTTACCGTCGACGCAGACAAGTATAGAGAGAGGTGAATGGATATTTTACAAACCCTTATCAGCTCTTAGTGATGATGCCCTAATAGTGACCGGAAATGAAAACGATTACATAGATTTAAGTCAGACTGTGTTGTACATCACAGCTAAAGTTCTAAAGGAAAACGATACAGCACTTACTGATGCCAGATGTTGCAGCACCGGTAAACAATTGGATGCATTCGCTTTTCTCACAAGTGGAGGTTTATTTAATTCAGATGATAGTGTCACAACCAAACAACACTTACGCCTACCGCTCTTATATCGAAACGTTGCTAAATTTTGGAAAGGAGGCCAAGAGTTCGCGTCTAGGTTGTACCTTATGGCACAATGACACAGCCGGTCAGATGAACACACTGGGAAACGGAAATAACGGTTTCTAAAAAGGTCAAGCACTTGCGGCGACCAGCACTCAGATTGAGATGCACTCGGATTTGTTTAATCAAAAAAGTTTCTCATAAGCGGTGTTGAGAAGACCCAATTTGTACGATCAAGAGATACTTTTAGCCTAATGGCGGCTCACGCTTCAACTAACAAGACGCGAATTATGGACGCTACCTTGCTGGTAAGACGTATGCGAATCAATCCGACTATTCTAATTGCACACACTGGAATTTAGTTAGAAACGGCTCGCTTCGGCTGAAGTCGGCTTTGGTGAAGAGCTCGCTGAAACTGTTAACTGTTTGGTGTATGCAAAATTCCTAAAAAAACCTAAAAAAGGTAAGTAGTTTAATTATGTGTAATAATGGTGAAGGTTTACATTTTCATATTTCTAACTTCTATTTGAAGATGACGCATTATCCACCAAATGTCAGTGGAAGCCGCTGGATTTTCATGGAAGGAACCTAGAATAAACCAATAATTACAAATATTTTCGCAATACATTGCACGGTATACCCTAAAAATATATGAGAAGATTAAAAAGAGCTTAGGCCAAATACACAACAGAAACGTAAAGAAACTATTGTCGCTACAAAAAGAAGTTAAATCAAACACAATACAAAACTTCACGCAAGGATCAAAATGAGCTTAGTAGAAATACGTTAATAATATGTTTTGGATTTTTAATGGTGTATTTTTGTATTTATGTTTATACAAATCTAAATGTTTCGAAAACACTTACAGTTATCGTCCTCGGTACTAATAAAATCGTTTGGAAATGTTTAAGATCCAAGAATTTTATGAAATACGAAAATTGAAAACGCTATGTATTTTAAATATGTGTAATAATGGAGAAAGTTTACATTTTCATATTACAAATAAGTTGAGAATGCACTTCCAGCATTATCGAACAAAATTGCAGTGCAAATACACACTAATAATTTTAAACTTTATTCTTAAAAAAACAATAATCTATGTCAGACGTTTAAAAGATCAGATCAGATAGAAGTAGAAGGAGGCCAGCAACCACCCACCACTTTTTTTCGTCGTCATAGCCCCGCCCCGGAGTGGGGCGACGCGTGGGGATTTGAGTGGGGCTGGTTTCTTTTCGGGGGCGTTTTTTAACCCCTGGGCGAGGTTTAGTCCCTAATTAAGGCCCTCTTAGCAATATTAAGAGTCTTTTTAGCGGCCTAACCCCCTGGTTAGGGGTGTTGGATGCCCCTAGGGTGTGGTCTAGCGGCTATCTTGTCTGCGTTAAGGTGGGGGTGGGGGGGCTTAAGGCCCCTATGACTTCATTAAGGCGTGGCCACACCCACTCCCTTCTGATAGGTCCTTAGCCCCACTACTGTGCTCTGATGGGAGAATTAATGCTCTGCATTCTGATTGGTTATGGCGGGAAATTTGAAATTGTATTGTAATAGGGGGGCCTTAATGCTAACTTGTAAGGCAGGTGTGGAGCTTCGCAACTTGATCTCGAGGGTTTAACCCCTTGTCGAGGCCCCA
This sequence comes from Vesta saturnalis, assembly GCA_036346205.1. Taxonomy (NCBI): domain Eukaryota; kingdom Metazoa; phylum Arthropoda; class Insecta; order Coleoptera; family Lampyridae; genus Vesta; species Vesta saturnalis. The sequence goes on from JARFJB010001466.1 coordinate 2,242,227, forward strand.
TTGGCAGCAAATCTGAATTTGTATTTAAGTCTCGGCAGGTTATGGCTGGATGAATTTGTATTGTAATAAGGGGCCTAAAGCTAACTTGTAAGACGGATGTAGGGCTTAGCAACTTCCTCTCAGGCCTTCGCCCCTGTGGATCAAAAATTTTAATTTGTGGCGCCATCTATGAGGCGGAAATTTGAACTCGTATTTTAACAAGGGGGCCTAATGCTAACTTACAAGACAGGCTTATGGCTTCGCAACTTGCTTTCCCCTGGCCCCCCCTTGATGGGAAATTTGAATTTGTATTCTAGTAAGTGGGGCCCTAGCGCTAACGTGTAAGACAAGTGTAGGTCTTCGCAACCTACTCTCGGGGCTTCGCCAACTTGTCCTGTCCCCTAGGTGTAAAATCTGAATTTGTATTTAAGTCTATGCAGGTTAAAGCGGTAAATTTGGATCTGTATTCTAATAAGGTGCCCCCTGGACAGAAAATCTGAATTTGTATATGTCTCTGCATTCTGTTTGATTATGGCGGAGAATTTGAGTTTGTATTCTAATAAGGGTCCCTAATGCTAACTTGTAAGACAGGTGTCGGGCTCCACAATTTGCTCTCGGGGCTTAGCCCCTCGCCGCTTCTTTGTTTTTAATGTTTTATTAAATCTTTCAGTCTCTACATTCTGATTGTTAATTGCGAGAAATCTAAACTTGTATTCTAATAAGAGGGCCTAATGCTAACTTATAAGACTGGTATAGGGCTTTGCAACGTGCTTTCGAGCCTTCATCCCCTGGAGGAAAACTTCAAATTGTATTTAGCCTTTGCAGGTAATGGCGGGAAACTTAAATTTGACTTCTAATAAGTGGGGCTCTAACGCTAACTTCTCGCTAAATTCTCTCATACAACGGTTATCACTATCATTAGACAGCCATGACAATAATAATATCACGCAAATTCGGAAATACCTCTGGTAAAAAGGGCCCTAGATTTATAAACAATATTGAACGCACTGTTTCGTTTTGAAAATGGTCAAACACCCCCTGGAAAATAAACAAGTTGTCTTTCATAACCAAACTCGAAATCAAGTCATTATATTATTTTACATCCAAGCAAATAAAGAAGCTGCCTTATGTTTACAGTTTTGATAATATACATGTGATTTAAAACTAACAACGATTCCATTTCGTAAGGCAACTGTACGACTCTGTGATTTATTTTACCCCAAAGATTATCATTATTATTAGACCGTCATAATAATAGCACCCAAATTCGTAAATACCTCTGACAAGGAGACCATAGATTTATAAACAAGCTTGAATGCACTATTTAGTTTTTGAAAATGGACAAATGCCCCGGGGTCAAATACCTATTCGTAAGGACGCTGTATTATTTTACTCAACGCTTATCATCATCATTACACAGCCATAATATTAATATCACGCAAACTGCCTTTGGTAATAAGAACCCTAGATTTATAAACAATCTTGAACGCACGATTTCGTTTTGAAAAAGGCCAAACACTCCCTGATAAATAAACAAGCTGCCTTTTATCTACAATTTTGATAATATTCAAATGTTTTGAAGCTGACACCGATTTATTTCGTAACGCAGTTATAGGACGATGTTTTATTTTATCCACGCTCATCATTATCATTAGATAACCATATTAACAATAATATCACACAAATTAACGTGTGCACTATTGGGGAGTTTTGCACATAATTATAAAAATACGTTTTACAGTTAAAGTGGTAAAAATGCCTATACAAAACATCTGATACATACCCGTTAGACTTAGAGCCCTCCAATCATCATTAACATAACGTAATTATTTTATGATTTCAACAGTTATGTAACCGCAATAACATCCTTTCACTATTTAAGTACATCTAACGTATATGGAAAAAATACCAGTCCTACATTAGTGAAACCTTTATGAAAGTTAATTGGATTCAAATTAATGATGTTCACATTCTTTGCGCTTGTCAAAAATTCCTCCAATTAGATTACACTTTTTAAAAGCAGACTTGTTTCTTTGTGACGTCATCTAGCGAGTCTTCCAGCAGTCATAATATAAAGTAATTATTTTCTGGATTTCCCCAGTTATGTAACGGCAATAACAACCTTACACTATTCAAGTACATCTAATATATATGGAGAAAACATCAGTCCTACATAAGTGAAACCTTTATGAAAGTTAATTGGATTCGAATTATATGATGTACACGTTCTTTGCGCATGACAAAAATCACACCAATTAGACTATGCTCATTCTTAAAAACAGACTTGATTGTTTGTCATCTAGTGGTGTATTTTTAAACTAGTACATGTTTTCTGTAATGGAAATTGATCGGGGCTTTACCTAGTAGTGTGTTTTTAAAAGCAGATTTGGTCTAGTGATGTATTTTTAAACTAGAGAATATTTTCCGTAATAAAAGTTGATCTCTCTCTCTCTCTCTCTCTCTGTCTCTCTCTCTGTCTCTCTCTCTCTCTCTCTCTCTCTCTCTCTTCGTCTCCCTCGGCTCCCCTCGTCTCTATCGAGTTACACTCGTTTCTTGAGTTATTAAGTAAAACCAATACACTCACAATATTAGGTTAGATTAATAAGCTCACGGTTTTAGGTTTTTTCAAGGCTTGCGAGTGAGTATCGACCTATCCTAAATACTTTGCATTTATTAATCTAGTCTAATATTGTACGTGATGCATTTCAAAATTAATAGTTTTTTTACTTTATTCATTATTACAGATGCATGTATAAAACGTATTAAAAGTGTCTTTACATCGCACTTTTTGGTGAATATTTATGTTCTAGACATAATATTTGATAAATAAACAAAAATTAATAATATATTACTACTTCATTTTCACTTTTCATGCTTATAATTTCTTACCAACACTAATTACACGTTGCTTCATTACGCTCTTGAAGTATTGCCGAGCCGAAGTCTCTTCATGATCCTATGCGTTTCATAAAACCCTAAATCTAGTTTTCTTTCTTTTATTTTCCTTGGCAGTTCGCCCAGCCTCTTCTTTGTCTCGTCTATGCTCAATACCTTTTCTTTACTTTCCCCTCGTATTGAGCGTACTACTTTCGCCATTTCTACTAAACTGAATCGCGCGCTCGCGAGCAATTCAATTACGAATTCAATATCTTTTACAATTCATTGTTAACTATAATTATCTTTCTTTAAGCAACTAACTAATAAAACGTCTTAATAACCTAGTAAAAGTTTGCCTTTACTTTAACAAAATTTGGAGATAATGTCGAATTGTACACCTTTAATTAATTACCAATTTTACGCAGACTTTAGAATGGTAGTTGAATAGAGGATGTCTGATATTGTTTTATCAAAATTGTGTTTTCAATGCTAACTTGCCGACTTTACAATATTATTATCCATAAATTCTATACTTGTTTTTAGAACGTTAGCTAGTTAGGGAAACATTGTTTACGCTACTTGTTTCTTCCTGTTGAGTAAAAGCCCTTGGAATAATTAGATTGTGTGTGTATCAAAAATGAATGAGGTATTGTTTAGCTTCAGTTGCAATTTTGTCGCACATATGTCAACCTTCCGTTTCTTCTTCTTCAATACAACACTGGTGAGTTATAATTTTTTGCCTTAACTTTTACTTAATTTAGTTTATTGGCTCGTACAGTTTGTTAATATTGTGTTATAAATACAGATATGGATTTAGCTAACCCAAACGCTACAACTTGTTTTAAACCTTATTAAGGACCTGGAGATTAATGTTGAACACAAAATACTCGCTCTTGGAATCGCATCAAAAAAGTATGGTGAAAGGGTTACTGTGGAGCTAGCCGAGTTTAAATGCATACTACCTGAGCGTTTCTACAAATTTTTCAAGACCAACGACCAGCGAAAATACCAATTTAATGAGCAGTTGAAGATTAAGGAGCCGCAGGGAAAACAACAAATTTAATATTCAAGTAGTAAACGGTATTATAAAATGATTCTCTTAAGTGTTATTGATTTAATAAAATCTTAGTTCGTTGCGTATGAGATTAATCTGGTCGTAATTGGCTAGAACGGCAGATATTTAATTATGACTCATAATTAAAACAAAACGATTGCGATACACTGTGGTTCATAATTAATTAATACCAAAATTTATTCTACGTAACAGTGGTTTGACACCCTTATGCATACGGTGGACCGTAAAACTTAGTGTTAGAAACTTTACTTCAAATCTACCTCCACAACCATTACATGGCTCTGTATGTACATTAAAAAATATACTGCGAGATGGTGCCACAATCAAATTCAAATTTTTGGTCAAGGGGGCGAAGGCCTGAGAATAAGTTGCTAAGCCCTACACCTGTCTTTACATGTTAGCATTAGTGTCCTTATTACAATACAAATTCATATTTCCATCCATAACCTGCAGAGACTTAAATACAAATTCAAATTTCTGGCAATGGGGCCTCGACAATTTGGCAAAGACCCGAGAGCAAGTTGCGAAGCCCTACACCTGCCTTACAAGTTGGCATTAGGCCTCCCTTTTTATAACACAATTTCAAATTTCCCGCCAAGTAAGTTGCAAAGCCCTACACCTCTATTACAAGTTAGAATTAGGCCCCCTTATTAGATTCAAATTTCACACACACGCACACTTACACTCACACACAAACACACACACGCGCGCACACACACACACACACACACACACACACACTCAGACACACACACGAACGCGGACACGGACACAGAGACGGACATGGACACGGACACGGACAAGGACAAGAACATGGACACGGACACAGAGACAAACAGAGGCAGACACAGACACTGGTACAGGCACAAAATTTTCAAAATGTCTGTCTGTGTGTGTCTCTGTGGTCACTCGGCAGCCGAAACTGTACGGACGATTTTCATGACATTTGAAATGAAGGCCTACGAGACAATTAAACACAATAGGTACACAGGGGGTGAAAATAATGGTGTTATTTTGGGGGCAAATTTTCAAATTTTAACATAAAAGATTGAAATTCAGGTCATCAAGAACTTGCATGAAATGTAATTTTTTGCAATTTTTGAAAACTTTCAAAATTGAATACGGCCGCAGTTACAGTCACATATACCTTTTTTTTTTACAGAAATTTATATTTCCGATACCGTTTAAGATATGAAAGAATTGGAAATAGATATGCGTAGTTAAATAAAGGTTAAATAAAGATTTCTTTACGTTATAAATTATGATATAAATTTGCCTATATTTACGGGGTCAAATATAAGAAATTATTCGAAATTGTTTTTTTCAAAAATCTCTCCAAGCATTTTTTGTTTTATTACATTATGTAGGAAACCAGCCACTCTTATGAATGCAACTATGTAACTTGCTTCTTCTAAAGCTACTAGTATAGGCGAAATGAATTTTCAAATATTTAATATTGATATTGTTATAACTTTCTAACTACTTTGGGTACAAACTTGGGATTTTGGAAATAATCTTTATTCATTTACGCTAACGAAAAGGTATTATCTTGATGAAAACACTACTTCCGGTTTTTCCGGAAATTGAAAACATTCCTCGTATTGCTGGTATAACATGCACATATTCTTACTTTATTTGAAACAGTCGATAGTTATCTTGAAATATAAGCGAGATATCTAATTTTAACTTTCAACCTACATATTCATATGTAGGTATAGAAGGTTATGCAAGCGACTTTTCTTTTATTATCGCTAAATCGACTTATTAGTTCATTTTACAACTTTTGGCCAAGTTTCGTCAAGATCGGCCATGATGTCTGGATGTCAAGGAGGGGGGTATTAGGGCCAGTTTTTGGTTTTCATTAAAATTTTCAAAGATATAAAAATACCCCATACATTTTTTAGTATTTTGCAAGAAAATCCTGTAATGCACTAGCATTCATCTAGTTTATATAATCTTACTCTCTACTTTTTTTTTTGTTGATCTTACAGTCTCTTCACCGTTTCGTTCACTTTCGTCCCTCCTCTACACCGCCTTTTTCTACCCTGCTTTGTGCAAGCCCTCAGACTATTTTCATTTCTTCCTCATCTGTTAGGATAGTTATTCTATTCTCCGATTTTTCTTACCATAGGAATATGCCCACGCAAAGCAGAAAAAACAGAACATTGTTCTAGACTCTTTCCCTGCTAATGTTCCTGACACGCAGACGATTCATCTTGACTTTACCTGCGCTGAAGTATATTGTCAATGGCAATTACAACAACTCGGTTACGTTTACTACAGACTATATCAACGACGATGGTATATCATCAAGTGTTGAGGCATAATGTCTATCACCTGATGGCGATACATACCTCAACATTGATAATTACGACTGTGACGTAACACTATGACTACGACAATAACGCAATTAGAGAGCAGCGTACACTACAATGCTCGCTCAAAATTCCGTTAACGACTGCCTAATAAACAAACAGTGACAGCAAGATAGATCGACGGACATAACTGTGTATATTCTCAATTACATCTTCAACACACATTAATGGTAGAGATATTAGTATTCAATTACATTTATTACTTGCTGAAGCAGGATCTATTTCCATACCTACAGACGTCACAGTTTAATGTTTCATGGATAGGGTTAGAATAAACCAATGGCAACCATCTACTACAGGAATATCTGCACTGAGCACTACTATGCCATCTAAATATCAACTTTTTCGTACACTTGTGTGTCAAGGGGTTTAGTGTCAGACGTATGATCTGGAAAAATTTTGTCAAGTACAGTGATCTTAAAGTGCACATGACCTTGATTCTATTCGGCGCTGTCCACCTGCTGGCGATGAAAATTTGTGGCCTTGCATGTGTGGTAACCAAAGTGCGGGGCTTTAAAATGTAGTTATAAAGCTCTTATAACAAATAAAAAAAATAAAAAATAAACTGTGGTAGTTATATTAGAAAGGTAAATTGCACCACGGTCTACCTCAGTGAGGTACAAACTTATAAAACTTACTGAAACTGAGAACTCGTTCATCAGGTGTGAGGAAAGCAGAGATATTTTCATAGATATAATCAGTATTAGCATTTGTTTTATTTGGGCACCACTCAATTTCTAGGTTTAATAAATAAAATACAACAAAAATTGAGAAAAGTTGTATCTCAGAACATAATAGGTAATCTGAATAAGCACTAAACATATGTATTTATATGTATATTTAATAAAGCAAAATGTCTGATTGATATCAGAGTAAAATAACTAAAACGATACTTCTTGTACGGCCTTACAATCTTAAAGTTACTAAATTAAACACTGTAGATAAACTTACAATCTGTTTACTTAGAATTCAAAATGCAATCTATTCAACATGTATCCAATAATGAAATATGTATTGACCAATGTCAACAAATTACAGTTGTGATAGGTTATGAACTCAAATGTTTTTGTTTCAGGAGCAGGACTCAGCTGTACCTTTCTTTTAACCGTATCAAAATAACACAAACTGATTTGTTATTTAGATAAACTGCACTAAAAGGATAAGTACTTACTTGTACAAAACAAATATTTTAATCTCGTCTTAAACGAACTGTAGCTTGAGAACTTTCATTTCCAATTCCAAGACAAATATACGATAATATAAAGGTAATTTCCATTTGTAATTAACTTACAAATAAACGAAACATAAACGTATGGGAAGGCACTATAACTTTCCTATGTCTTCAACATAAAAATTATACGAACGCAGCTTCGAACGACGAAAGCTGTTTATAACGACGAACGCAGAATATGTATAATACCATATGTGATTGATGCAAAACAAAGGTATCTTCATTTATGTTCATAAAGATGACATTGCATTAACCCACCATTTTAACAAAGTAACTGTTCGTGACGTCATACCCACGCTACTCAATGATACGTAAATTTACCAAAATAAAAGCTTTTTCTTGAAGATAAACGGTATTATTATTCCGTATTCTTATTCTGATTCTGATTTTTGTTCTTGTTTCCCTATTAAATATAATATATAGAAAATGTAATTAGACGCCTTTATATACCTTATAAAAGCGAAGCAAAACTTAAAAAAGATAACGTCTTAAAGGCACGACATGATAAACGGAAATGCATCAGCATGCTCAACTCATGCTGCGCATAGAACTAAAATTGAATGTCTAAAATATACACAGGGGCGTTCGTAATTATGTAGACTGAAGAGAAAATATTGCGATAGAAAAATTTAATTATTGAATGAAAAAAGAAATGCTTAAAAATACTAATGTAATGTAAATATACCTATCGATAATAATGCAAATTTCGAAATTTAAATTAAGGTAACGTCAGACAAGAATTGGCACGTTACACTCTACAGACTGACCTACTTAACCTGTACATTTCTATGCAAAATTTATTTTTAATACAACTGAGCAAAAACACATATTATTATCGAACTCTAACACACGATGGAGCAAAGGGAGCATGTGGTTTAATTAGAGGTAGAGAGCATAAAAGCTTTTGCTCAAAACTATGATTTACTCAATTCCGATACCTGTAAAAATGCTTTCCAAAGAGAAATAAATATTAATAAAATGCGCTGGAAATTCAATCCCTCTTCTGCTCCCCATATGGGTGGACTTTGGGAGGCCAATATAAAAACAGTAAAAACTCATTTAACACGATCTATCGGGCAACAAATTTTGAGCTATGAAGAGTTTCTTACGGTATTAACTCAAATCGAGGCTTTACTTAACTCTCGCCCTTTATGCACATTAAGCGATGACCCAGGTGATCCTATCGCTTTGACGCTATCCCATTTTTTATGCAATGCACCACTAGCGAGTTTGCCTGCTGATAACGTGCTAAACGAACGAATTAGTCTATTAAATAGATGTAAACTCCTAGATGCGATTGTCCAGTCATTTTGGAAACGCTGGCATGTGGAACATCTGACATCTTTACAAGTTCGTCAAAAATGGAATAAGGATACTTAGCCTATAGAAATAGGAACAATAGTTATAATTATGTAAAATAATATACCGCCATTACAATGGCCCTTGGGTAAATGCTGGTATTTTATTTTTAATTTTTGCAATGTTGTACATATGAGACAATTTTGGAAATCCCATTATTATTAGTAGTGTCGTTTTCTTCCGGATTGAGAGTAGACGCCGAGTTTAACACGATTGTACGAAATCGCGTATAAAGGAATTAAATTACATACCGTTTATAAATGCAAAATTCATCCCTCTTTCCTATAGTTAGTCCAGTTAGTCCTATATGTGCAATAGTGAATGGAGCAGACATACTTGACATAATTTAACAAAAATTCAGTATGATGGCCACTAGTGTCGATCAATGTATCAGCGATGTGACAAATGTCAAGTTCTAAAATGCAGGTTATTTATTTATTTCGTATCATAGGAATGTATAACATATGTTTTTTTGAGTGAAGATAAATAAAATAAACAAGATATAAAATTATACCTCGTAGGTCAAAACACTCACTTAATTCTGCAACATTTCTTAAATAATTATTATGTTTAATTTGGTTTTCCTAATTTATTATTAAAAGAGTATTTTCTCGTAAAAATTCGAAAAAACACTGGCTTAATTTTTTTTACTAATTTATTATGAAACATTTTTTCGTTTATTATTTTTTTTCTTGAAAACAGTTCATTTTATCGATATTAAACAAGTATACCTATTTTCTAAGTAAAGGCTCAAGCTACCCAAGAATATTTTTTTAGATCTTTATCATACAGAGTGTTAAAAATTTAGCCGTTAAGATGAACAACTTAGTCCATCCCTGGTAAACTAAACAAGCTAAAGATGTTTCAAGGATTCTATTTTAAGAGGCCCTTACTACTGGCCGTCGTACTGAATTTGTATTAAATTATTTCAAGTACTTGAAAAGTTATTCAAGAAAAACTTATTTCTAGCGGCGTCCTTTAGGGGCTCACATCTCCGTAGGGAGGGTCTGGAGGAAAACAATTTATAGGAACTTGTCATATTATTTTTTCTTCTTCTATCTGAATCCGAGAGATTTCCCACATTTTTTCTGACATCTTGTGTGTATATACAGGGTGACATAGAAAAAAGTGCCATGCACAGTGCCACGCGATAGAGGACACTAAAATAAGAAAAGAAGTTCCTATGAACCTATGTCCGCAACGCCTTCATTTAAAAGATATAGGATGTTGAAGTTTAATTATTTTTTTGTTTTTTTTTGTCTTTTTACAATGATGTAATAAGCGGACGAAAATTTGTATACAGGGAATTTTTGTCACGCAGAATTCAAATATTACCTTAGTTCTTTTATTACTGATAGAGGGCGCCACGTACAGATTTCCATCTTGTTTGAATCGGCCCGAACTTTTTCGCCTTACACTGAATGTCATTTTCAACTGGAAAAATTTGTTTTCCCATCTTTTCTGCTTCAGAAAGTTATATTTTATTGAAGTCGCTAGGATCAACGGTTTACGAGAAAAATGCATCCGATGCATGCAAATTATCCAAAAGCGCCAAAGTAACTTATTTGCAAAAACAATGACATAACACTTCAACAATTAAATTTTAATAGCAACAATGAAAGGCAGTGATTAAAAAAAACATTAAATTGTTTTACGAATGGTAGAAAATAATCCGAGAACAAGCACCAGGAAGACAAATTCAGCGGTACGAAATGTTAACCGTGAATCAGTTAGACAAATTTTCAATGAACAACTTCTTCGCCCGTACCATTTCCAAAAGGTTCTATTAGAACAAGCCTATCTTCCTCGTGTACAATTTTGCGAATGGTTGCAAAATCAAAGACACGATATTTTTTCTTCAATTTTGTTTACTGATGAAGTTGGTTTTAGCCGTGATGGTGTTCTGAACCTACATACTATGCACCATTGGAGTGATGAAAATCCTCATCAAACCGTAATTAGAAGTCACCAATATGGGTTTTCTATTAGTGTGTGGGCAGGTATAATTGACAATTGCTTAATTGGCCAATTTCAATTGCCCAATCGATTGACAGGTGAACTGTATCGAAATTTCTTGGAGAATTAACTAAATACGTTATTAGAGGATGTTCCATTGGCTATTATTGGTAGAATGCGTTACATACACGATGGCGCGCCATCCCACTTTTCTCGATTGCCAAGGGAATTTTTGGATAGGAGATTTGGAAATACGTGGATTTGTCGAGGGGGGCCCGTACCCTGGCCAGCTCGTAGTCCCGACCTTAATCCCCTCGATTTTTCATTTTAGTGATTCATGAAAAATGATGTTTATTCTGTAGAAATACATAATGAAGAGCAACTATGGATAAGAATTATGGAATCTGCAGATAGATTCCGTAATAACCCAGGAATATTTCAAAGATGCCGTCAATCCTTAGGAAGAAGAATTGAAAAATGTATTCAAGTACAAGGACAACAATTTGAACATCTTCTAAAAATTTAATGTATTTTTCACTGTCCTTCATTGTTGCAATTAAAATTCAATTGTTGAAGTGTTATGTCATTGTTTTTTCAAATAAGTTACTTTGGCGCTTTTGGATAATTTGCATGCATCGGATGCATTTTTCTCGTAAACCGTTGGTCGTAGCAACTTCAATAAGGTATACCTTTCTGAAGCAGAGATACAAATAAACGTGACCTTTTTTTTTATGAGTGGTGAACATTGCTGAACGAGCGTAGCGTTACAAGTAATATTGTTATAGTAGATTTTCTAAGTAAAATTTATTTTTTAAGTAATTACTAAACTGAACTTATTTGATGTTTTATTACTATATCTCGACAAACATTTTATCACAAATTAATTATGGCATCATGACATTTACTTAAATATAATTGAAAAATTAAAAATATGGAAATTATAGTTAGGTAGTGGCTTTTAAAGATTGTGCACGCGAAACATTAATAAAAGTTAATAAAATATGTAGGTAGAAATTTATAAAAAAAAGTAGTCACTTGTGTTCTCTAAGATATTTCGAACGGTGGTTTGATTTATTCCCAAGTCTCTGGCTATATCTCGTGTGCTTACATGAGGGTTAAAATTTACATATGCCAAAACATTTGTTATATTTTCCTCCGTTCTACCTCTACCATGTCTTCGGTACACGGGAAGATCAACACTTCCTGTAGTATTCAAACGTTGAGCGATTCAAAGAAATACTCTGTTGCTGTGATGTCTTCTGTTTGCGTACTCTGGAAGCAACAGTTGTATTTCTCATGCTTTCGAAATAAACGGCCAACATGTCAAAAGCTTCTTCATTTGTAAGAATCATATTTTTCTAATTATGATATCGAACACAATTACCTAGATAAAATAACAACTGCAACAAGACTAATAATTTTTGACACATGTGACATTCTCGTATTAATCATAACCTACTTGATTTCAACTGGTAATTTATTTAGTATATTAACTACAATTTTCATAACATGTGATACACATATCATATTTTCAAAATTTGTTTGCTAATATATATTTTTTGATTAAAGTTATCGAATAGGAAGTTTTACTGATACCTCAATTTTTATGTAGCGAAATTTTACCAGCCTAATTGAAGTCTCACAAGAAATGTTCACCGTTTACACGTTTCTTAAGATATCTCGGGATAGAGACAAAGTATCGACATGCGGTTTTCGCCATTTTGTTGCTAATTTGGTCTACTTTCATAATCTATTGTCAAAAGTGCACACTTCCATTTAATATTTTCCAAAGTGAACTAGATTTCTAAAAAAAAATAAATACCTACCGCCCTCTAATTTGCACGTTAGTTATTAAGTTGTGTTGAGTATATAACACTTATATTGGTGGAAAAGAGCTGTTTTTAACAAGAGTAAGTTGGCGAAGAGCGATTAAGCAGAACCGGCCTTACAGGCGTTTTTTCATAACTAGGTTCCCACTCTCTCCCATCTCTTATTTAAAAAGAACTTGATTTTCGTATTTATAATGCCCTTTAATTAGGTAAATTTTGTAAAATTTGGCTTATTAAAATTTTGGTATTCAATTACGCCCTCTAGCGGTGGACCTACAGTTCTATAAATAAATTCTACGTGTTTCTCAAGGCCACTGTTGTTATAAATTTCTTTTCCCAAAACTATACTATAATCCGATCGACGGACGTTCTTATTTGCTCACCTGGTATATTTTACTTGGGCCAATTTGCAACAAAGTCATTATAAAGTCCAGATTTTCGACGTTGTGTCCATATTCAGGTAGCGTAATTGTGATTGTCAATAAATGTTGAGTTACTCTTTTAGAAATTTCAGGATGACGCTAAAGAAACCCCATGTAGGCAGTTTGTTGAGGTGTATTTTTCTTCTTCTCATAAGATACAAGAGGTTCTAACGTTGCACTCTACAGGATAGTTTCGATTAAATTTCGAAAGCAGTTTTCACTTCTTTCACTTCTGAAGCGAGCAGATGCAGTTTTTTCTTCAGAAACCATTACATAAGAACAATATTCCAGTAAACCTTAAAAAAGGAATGTATTTGGCGTTCAACAAATGTACGATAGGATCAAGTATGTTCACTTATACAAAATTTCACCGAAAAAGATAAATTTCGTCAACATTTTACTGAAGTATATTGCTAACCTGATATGGGTATGGCATTTGAAATTGTAAGAAATATTCATTATATGGTTTGTATTTAAGCAGAAAAACTACCTACGTGAAACTCCGTACACGAAACATGAAAAACACATTTTTTATTCAAACCTGTGACAACTAATATCCGTGTACATTCTATTTGGATTAATTGCAGCAATCATTGTAAAGTTCACACGTACAATTTTCGTCGATGTGGGCACAGTAGACATAGTATCCTTCGGTATAATATACATTACTGACAATTTTGATGATCTAACATCATATCGGCGTTGTGATAATGTGTGCTCGGGGTAAGTCAGGGTACCGTAGAAGTATGGGCAACTATTTCCTGGTATAAGATTACGTTGAGCACGCCTAGGGTTTGTGGTAAGTAAGCTGACTTATGCCAACACCAACCGGTAGGAGAGCGACAAAGCGAAAAGAAAAGATGTGGAGATGGATGGATGATAGTAGACTGGCGCTATGGTCAGGGTTTGAAACGGAAACGCATAGTGCAGAAGGAGTTTGAGGGATTGAAGGTGAAAAAGTGGAGAAACTGTGATAATTGGTATCCTTGATGACAGTGTGGATTAGAATAAAATGTTTGAAGATCTTTTCATTGCATGTTACACACCTGTAAATGTAAAGAAAGTAACAAGAATATGAGAACTTCTGGAACGATGTGGAGAATGAAATGAATTATGTAGGTCAAAGATTAGTTTTTGGGGCAATATGAATGGACGAGTTCTAACATACGGAACGCGTTCTAGAAAAGTTTCGAGAGTCAAGAGTAAATGAAAATGTTGAATGCCTGGTGAATATTCGTGTAGAAAAAGACCTACCTGTATTTAATACATGATTTAAACATAGTAAGTATTCATGTGTATACTTAGCAGAGAAGTGAATTTGATAGCATGATTGATTTGATCGTTTATGGTGTACATAGGACAAAAGTGGGTATGGAGAAAGAAGGTGAACGTAGTGCGAACGCCTAAAATTGAAGTAGAAAAACTGGTAGTTGATGACGTCAGAATGAAGTATGCAGAAGTATAGCGCAGAGACGTATGTGCGTGGATATCCTTGAAAGATACTGTCTATTGTGCTGCACAGATATGTGGAAGAGCGATTGTCAGTAAACAGAAATCGAGCTCTTGGTGGAGTGACTCTGTAAAAAAAGCAGAATGTGGGAAAAATATGCGTGCATGCGAAACGAGGCAGTAAGTGTATGTAAAGGGGAATACTGGGTGGCAAAATGTGAGAAAACGCAGAAAGATTTTGACCGAAATAAAAAGCTTTTATGAAGGTGGGACAGAAATGCAGAACATGGGTTAAAGCAGGATGCGATACGAATAGTATGAACAGAATGGTATGGGATGAGTTCAGATTGAGAAATTGCTTAAGTAAGAATACTTTTAAAAGTAGTACTGAAATAAGAGTAAGCTGACTGATGAGTTGAATATAGAAAATGTGAAGAAGGCATAAAACTGACCATAATATTGAGTTGAATGTGGCGAAGGAACCGGTACAGAAGTTGAAGGATTGTAAAGCTGCATGTGTGGATAGAATTACTGCAGAAATGCAGAAATATAAATGTGCAAAACATGAGAAAAGTTTGTATGAATTTTAACACATGTTTTAAATGTGGAAAAGTACCGATCGATTAGAAATGTGAAGTAAGAATGATTGTAAAAGCTACAGTATGTTGAGTGCACATGATAAGGAATTTGGAAGAGTTTTGAGTACGTGTAATGACACAGTTATTACGAATGCATTAGAAAATGCGATGAACAACAAAAAGATAGAGTTTTAGGAAAAAAAGGATGTGTTAAAAGGAAAGCATAAATCTCCCCTTAATGTTACGTAATAGCAGTTACAGGTATCGTTCTCAGTAAACATAATGAACTTTTTAATAAATATGAATCATAATAAATTATAAACATTTTATAATTTATCCTAAATTATCAAAATGGATTTCTGTAGTCATTAGATTTTTTAGTTATTGCTTATTAGATTTTACTTTTATGGTACAATACCTATAATACCTACAAATTTTAGCTGTAAAGTATTCTGAATAGTATATCATTTTTTTACGCTTAGGCATGTCACTATTTGTGGTGAATCTGTGTATTTGATCGCCGAACGAAGTTACGTGAACAAGAACAGATGAGCCGCAAGGAGTCACCTCTACTCCAAATAAAATATGCTATTCTTTTTGCTACGCTTGTATCATCGATAAAATTCTGATTTTCAAACTTAAATTTAGTGCGTGGTTCAAAGTTGTAGTGTATTTATTCGTGTAAAGTAGTCTTAATTTGTTCAGCGGCATTAATAATATATACTCTGTCCCATCTTATTTTGCATTAGAGCAGGCCATAGAAATCTAGGGAAAGTGTGGTATTACTTTCAAATGAACAAAAACTTACTACCGTAACTTGACTTTTGCAAATTGTAGCTTATATTTTTAAAGTGAAACTAATGCAGACGTTATTTATACCTTGCACGAAAATCATTGAATCTAAAAAAAGTCTTCAGACCTTGAACGTCTATTACCTACATAAAACGAAAATTGTACATTCTTTACATTGGTCATAAATGACAATGTTGTATCTTATCATATACAATGAGATCTTTTGTTAACTTAATCTACGTAAAACCTAACAAGAATGCCTTTTCCTTCTTTCACTCTTCCAAAATTAAAAAAGGTGAGGAATATTCAGGAAACCCAAAGCTCAATTTCATAAGTAATCCAATGCGAAGACTTACTTTCGTGGTAAAATTTACGTAGTGCATTTTTCGTTTTCTTTTTTTGGATATTAAACATGATGTAGAGGTATGTTTATATGCAAACATAGTTCTGTAAGCGGCTTTCGCTTTCTTTAATTAAAGTTTACTTTATATGTCTCGGTCTAGCTCAACCGGTTTTTTTAAATTCTATAAAAATGGGAGTGGTTCGTTGTTACTGGGGCTGATCACTAATGACCAAGTTCGTCCACACTTAAAAGGGTTTTAAACGTATATTATTCCTATTTAGTTTATAAAATCTAAATGTTTACACTTAATATTACTACAACTAACATAAAAACGATAAGTAAAAAAATAACAAAGTACTTCAGGTAAAATAAACACAAATATCAGGAAGTACCAATGATCGGGACTTCTAGCCTCCTTCAGAATGTCGAAAGTTGGACCAGAATTCTCTGAGTGGCTTTGCATACGGATAGGAACGCAGATCGTCAGGCAGTTTCTCTCGTTAAGTTTTCTGTAAAAATACGGTTAGCGGGATATTTATGCACTCATGATCCTAGTTTATACTACTACATAACGGGAAATTTTATTTATTTTAGAATTAAATTTAAAATTGTAAAAGCCGGACCTGTTGGGTAGCAGATAGGAGTAAAATAACTTTTAAAGGGAATATTTTCGCTTTATGCGTATTATAAAGAATACGAGTTTAAATTGTATAAATGCAACTTTGATACATCTAACTTTTATGTAAGTGGTATTTCAAGAAACTAAATAATATTTATCTATCTATTTACAGTAGGTTATTAGTTACGGTGGAACAATACATTTTTAATTACTTTCAGTAAATAGCAGAAGTTTTAGTAAAACAGAATTGGTGTTTACGCGCTTCTGGCTTCGATAGCGTCAATAGTAGCTATTTGGGGTGGCTCTAACTCGGGGCCGGTTTTAATAATAACAATGATAAGGTATTCAAACCTTCCGGAACGATTTAGTTTAAAGATTTTTAGGTACAGGATAAACTAAACGTTTTACAGGTACAGTATACTTTAAGAAGGGTTTCTCCTTCAAGTTTGGGTTATCGCGATAAGTGATCAGGATCGGATACAGGTTCAGGATCGTTAAGAAGTAAAGCTTTCTGCTAACCTATGAACGGCGTAAGACCATTAAATCTTCGGGACCTTTCTGTACTCAGGGCTGCAAAATAATCAAACTGACTTCATCTAACAGAGATGTTAAATCAGGATGTTGCTATCCTCTGGACATATCTCGATAAGTGAAAGTGTAGGAAAGCGGTTTATTACGTTTAGCGAGATTGAAAGGTAATGCTCACTGTTACATACGGGTTCCATAATTTACGAAACTGATTGAGCAGACACTGTTGTTCTGGGCTCTCGAAAGAGACCCGGCGGAATGATAGTGAACAGGAACAGGCCTGAGTCACCAAAGAGACCTAGGGGAATGAGAGCGTCTGTAGGAAAAAAGGAAAGGCCATGTATTTAATTCTATTGCTAAGGGGGAGGGCGGGCTGTTTGAGCTTTCCCAGCTCCTTCAGCCACAATCATGAATTCCCAGCATACATACATACATTACGTATATCTGCATGGTGGGATTAAGGATGGGTGTGGTCAGCATAGGATCGGAAGGAACGGAGTTAGGGTTCTGAGGGAGAAAACACTACCTCAGATTTCGCCTAAGTAGCCGCACATGGTGTGCATATGCGCAGTGACCATTCCGATACATGTGTATGAGCGTCTGTAGCGCGTCTCGCGGTTTTTATTTAGAATCCGCAGAGGGCGGATACGGCATCTGGTTGGGATTCTAATGCCGTGATAGGTGGATAGACTGGTGGGGACTGTGACGTAACAAAACTCTCAACGTTTTTGAAATTAACATCAGAGGGGATCTAGATTCATTATTTGATGATTTCTGTAAATTTTAATTAAATGGGATAATTAGCAAATAATTAATTCAAAAAAATTTGGTAATTGTAGGTAACCAGAACATCAATATATGTTGCCCAGATTTGGATCAAGCGACGTTATATAATAAAAAAAAGATGATGTTAGTTTTGTTAATCAGTTATGTCAAATTATCATTTAACGTTTTATCCGCATAATTTTTTGTACTGCCGAACACAGAATCAGTCACAACTAAAAATTCTGTTAATTCCGGATATGGTCCTTTAGAGTAGGATTTGCGAACGGTGGTATAAACGCACGCTGTAAGGAGACGCCGATGACACCCGTAATATTGGCGTAATCTGAAAGCAGATAAGGTATACATTCACGACGTTGTACGATACTAAAATACCGAAGAAGGCAATTTGTACATTTTGGAATCAGGAAAACCTACATCTGTAACCCATATTCATTGCATTACATATCGGGAAGTAGAGATCGGGTGAGTGTGTTCAAATTCAGATTCTTTATTATCACTGTTCATATAACCTTTGCATTTTATTTAAACCTGTATGAGCTTTGTGTTTGCAAATGTATTCGCACTTCCATGCAAGTTTGACATAGATCTTAAGTGACGGTTCGGTAAGTCTTTGGTTAACATTTGACGAGTTAACAATTATTTGATAGGTTAACACATATTGACAAATTGTTAGGCCTGTATACGAATTTTCTAACCCGCTTTAATTAAACAAAATGAGCGAGGAGTTTAAGAGTCAAATGCAAATGCGTACTGTAATTAGGAACAGAATTACTTTGTACAGAAGCTTGATGTTTCGCAAGGTATCGGCGAAGCAATGCTAGCACAACTATAATTTAAGCGACAAAGTACAGAGCACTCTTTTAGGGATTTTAATATTGTTCAGTTAAACATTGAGGAATTGGTTGAAGATGGTGAGTTGGATACAGCGTTGAATTACAAAGCCGAAGTAGAGGAAGTTTTCTTTAATGCTTGTAACAACCCTTTTTGAGTTGTATTAAAATATACCTTAATTTAAGGTCTTTCATTCGTTCTGTTGTAAATACAAGAAAAATTTTAATTATTGAAATATAGGTATGTGGTAGGCAACAATTTGCATATCTTCTTAAGGGTATATATTTCTTAATGCTTTATATTCCCACTTCAAATTATTTTTCTGATCATTTTATTCGCGAATTACGTCATCGTGACTTAATTCTTTGCGCAAATCCTTTCGCGCACGACTAGCTCGTCTAATTTCAACGTATCCATTTTTTTAACTTCCTGATGAATGTTGAGAAAGCTTTTTTTGGGTTTTCCACCTAAATTTTAGTGAAAGTGCCATTGATTTGATGGTAAGATATCTTTTAACGTATTATACAAAAAAATTAAAACCTTTGCTCTTTTATTTTAGTTCACTTTTATTTTATTTTACTTTTATACTTTTGATTGTACCGCTTTTAAGTACGCATTTAATTTCACTGTTGCGTACGCTTTCATTTTATGATTGCAATTTTTGCATTGAAAATTTCAAGAAATGCAATAAATATTGGATTATTCAATTTCAAGAAGAAAATTTATAAGGATAATTCCAGTTTGGGTGTAGCTTACAACGTAAAGCATTATTACAAGATATTGCGCAAGATTGATGCAAAGATAACATCACCTCAGTTGAAATTTCCGTAATCATTTAGATACCAGAGGTTATTAAAAAAGTTTGTGTACAAGATTTTACGAACAGGTATTTGATGTTTAATGATTTTTTTAATAATTTAATGCTATTTTTAAGATATATTTTATTTAACCATATCATATTAACTGTTAATAAACATAGTTGTATATTTTTTATTATTTTTCATTTTGAAAAAATTTTTAGTGTAAAACTCGGTTTAGTTATTCCGAGCATAATTAAAAAAATTACTTTGCGTCCGAGATCATTTTATTAGTGTTACATTGCAGCGTTTTTATTATTTATGTCAAGTGAAAATAATCGAGTAGAATTTGGGGTAATTAAGCAAATCAAAAGAATGAACTCCCCACTTAAACTACCGACTGGGACAAAGGCATTATTTGTGGTGAATGGTTAGTATCTCCAGTTAGTTTAACGATTTATTTTTGGAGAACTTTTTACTCTTATTACATTTATTTCATTATTATATTATTTAAAACATGTTTTATATTTTAAACGATTACCATTTCGACAACGTTATTATTACATGCTGTTATTCAGAGTAATGCTATCGAGGAACAAGTAATAAAACTTCCTTCTATTTCCCCAGTGTACAGTCAGCACCAGGCTACAATTTAACAATCAGTAATGGTCAGATACTACAAATGAAGCTGCTGCTGACATGTTGGTCAACGCTGATTCAACTTCAACCGCGATGCCAATTCCTCAAACTTCCAGTTCCACCGAGACAACTTTTTCCCGCTTTAAATTGCCAGTCATCGAGCTCCCAAAATTTACGGGAATTGACGAAGAATGGTTAGAATTTAAAACGAAATACGAATCGATGATTCATAACAACAACGCGATTACAGACACGGACAAATTTCATTATTTGCGGTCATGCCTTATTGATGCAGCTATCCAAATCATTGCCTCTTTAGACTTCAATGCGCCCAATTATGCAGCTGCATGGGACGCCTTAGATAAAAGGTTTTGTAAGTCGGGTTTACTCGTATATAATCATATCAAGCCAATCATGGATTTACCGCACGTTAAGTATGATTTGTCTGTGCAATAACGTAACTTGGTAGATAGAGCAAATAAGCATTTACATTGTTTATTCACGTTGGGTGAACCTATTGAAAGTTGGGATACTCTCTTATTGTACATATTTACGTTTAAGCTAGATTTACAATTAGCTAAAGATTGGGAAAATGAAAAGTTTCAATCAGCAGGTAAATGTGGAAATCGGGTAACTTTACTTTTCACATTTTTAGAAACTAGGGCGGAATTCCTAGAATCGTTGTCAAGACGTTTGGAACTACAAAAGCAGCAGAGTGGTTACAATAAAAAGAATTTCCTTGCAAAATCTAAATATATTTTCTATTTCTGTAAAAAGGAGCATTCAATATTCAAGCGCCAAGAATTCCTAAATTTATCGGTTCAATCTAGGATTGAGAAAATTGGGCTGTTAGGGTTATATGAAGATTGTTTCATGTCCAATCACAAAACAAATAAATGCCGAAAATTTGGATGCAAAAAATGTAAAGCCAGGCACAATTTATTATTGCACAGAGATCAGCCAGCTATCCAAGCAAATTTTTGAAGTAATTATTGTTATAACGATTCTCTGTTAGCAACTGCGTGCGTTGTATTAATCGACAACAATAATTACAAGCATTATGCGCGCGAGGTATTAGATGGTGGTTCTATGCAAATTTTATAACTGAAGAATTTTAAACGTTGTTGAATTTGCCGACACGTAAGCGTGATATACAGGTTTTCGGTATTGGTAACGTATTAGGTCCTCGGGTAACCAGTCATTGTCAAGTGAGATTGCAGTCAACTCAAACCAATTATACAGCCGACTTTAAGAGTTACGTAGTGAAAGATATCACAGGTGAAGTACCGTCTTGTCCCTTGAACATATCAGAGTTTCAATTTCCTAAGGGCATAGTTTTATTCGATCTTTATTTCAATAAACCTGGAAAAATCGACATACTTTTAGGAACGGGTGTATTTTGGAGACCTTTGCCCTCTGGGACGACAATGAGTTGATGCTTACCGAAACCAAGTTATAATGGATTTAGGTGGACCATTAACAGTGCCAGAAACAAGTACTACAATCAGTCTAGACATGAGGACGTATAAGATCAATTGGAAAGATTCTATAAGGTTGAAAAATTTTAAGTCCAGAATGTGAGAAGGATGATGTATGTGAACAGCATTTTCGTCAAACTACTACGAAAGCTGATGACGGTAAATTTATAGGTCGGTATCCTCTATGAAAACACATCACAGAATTGTCAGACACTCGAAGTTTAGCATTGAAGCGGGTTCAGTCTCTTGAACAAAAGTTTGCCAGTAATGAGAAGTTTAAGGTTATGAACACGAAATTTATCAATGAGTACATTGAGTTAGGATATATGTCTCTTATCACCAAACTAATCGAAAATGCATTTTACTTACCGCATCATGGAGTAATACGAGTGGATAGTGCTATAATTAAACTTCGCACGGCATTTGACGGTTCTGCGCGTGGGGTTTAGCGTTTAGCGAGCAACCGCTAAACGAAATTCAGCACACGGGTCCGAAAATTCAAGAAGACTTAATTTCGTTAATTCTCCGCTTTCGACAGCATAAGATTGTTGTGGCAGCAGATATTGAGAAGATGTATCGCACGTTGTGGCTTGCCGAAGACCAACGCAATTTTTAAGTTGTGTTTTGGCGATCATGTTCTGAAGTGCAAGTACAGTCGTACAGGTTAAATACGGTGACGTACGGAACTAGCGCAGCACCGTATTTGGCAATAATCTTGGCCTCACACATACGAAAACTCATCCTGCTGCTGCCAAGATCATATTTAGAGATTTCTACGTTGATGACCTTTTAACGGGAGGAGAGAGTGAAACATAGGTATTAGAGTTAGCTAACACTGTCTCAGATATTTTGTTGTCAGCAAAATTGCACTTAAGAAAATAGGTATCAAATTCTGAAAAAGTGCAAAATGCTTTCAAAGACAAAACCCAAGGTGTGTCGTTCGGAATAAAATCTGATTTTAAAATGTTAGGCGTATATTGGATTAGCCAAACCGATACGCTTCACTTCAAATTTCAATTTAATGACAAATTTGAGAAAAATACGAAGCGTGGAATTTTGTCTGGATGCTTGAACCACTCGAGTTATTAGCACCAGTTATCATATGTATGAAAGTTTTGCTCTAAGAGATCTGGACATTAGGTATCATTAGGGTAAATTTGTTATGAGCGAAGTCTCGTGTCGCACCCTTAAAGACAATGACCATACCTCGGCTATAATTATCAGCTACAGTTTTATTGGCAGAGTTGTACAAGGTAGTAACTAACTATGTGACAATTCGGTTTGACAGCGTGCATTTCTGGTCTGATTCAACCATAACGCTGCATTGGTTGGCTACGTCTCCTAACTTGTTACAGATGTTCGTGTCTGATTGAGTCGCAAAGGTTCAATCGTTAACTAAGATTGATAACTGGAAACACGTATGTACGTACTGGGGATAATGCAGCTGATTGCATATCGCGTGGTCTGCAACCATCGCAACTTGACTGTGACTTCTGGTGGCACGGCCCTGCATGGTTGGTAACCAATGAAGAAGACTGGCCAATCTCAGTGTTAGAGTTTGACAGTAATCTACCGGAAGTGAAACGAGTTATTTGTTTAACGCAATCAAAAGTTCAAACTCGTTTGATTAAATTTACCAAGTACTCATCGTACACAAGATTGAACAGAGTTACGGGTTTCATTTTAAGGTTCATCTAAAATTGTAGAAACCATGCAGACCGTCGCAAGTATGGGCCATTGTTACCTGAAGTAAATGTTGCCGACTTAACTTTAGTAAAGTTAGCTCTGTACACTCTGAAGTTGCGCTACTCAAATCGGGAAATTGCATAAATCGTTACACAGATTAAACCCCTTTTTAGACAGCGATGGTATTTTACGAGTAAGTAGTCGAGTCAATTCGACCGTTTATTCTTTTACGAAAAGATCCCGTATTATTAAGTTGAAAGCACATACTTACAAGGTTAGTTTTTCGGCACATGCACGAAAAGTTTTATCATATAGGACCAACAGCTTTACTGTCGTATGTGCGTGAACGTTATTGGCCTCTGCCGGGACGCTCATTAGCAAGAAAGACTGTACACGAATGTGTGCAATACTTTAAGGTTAACCCTACAACAGCATCACCAATAATGGCGCCAATGCCTAATCAAAGAGTTGAGGTCAATTATCCATTCTCTACTGTTGGAGTCGATTATGCGGGGACTGTATCTATGAATTCAAAGAGAGGTAGGGGTAGTCATACTAGTAAGGCATATTTCGAAGTGTTTGTCTGTTTCGTAACAAAGGCAATTCACATTGAAGTAGTCTGTGATCTAAGGACAGCTGAGTTTTTGGCTGGTTTTAGACGATTTGCAGCGAGACCAGGTTGTCCAACGCATCTATATTCAGATAATGGCAGAAGCTTTATTAGGACAAACAAAGAATTATCAGCTGTAAAGAAATTGCTCCACAGTAGCTCTGATGAAATCCAAAATGAATTAGCTGAAAGTGGTACAGAGAGGCACTTTATACCGCCATAATCGCCATATTTTCGTGGCTTGTGGGAGCGTAGTATTCGTTCCATCAAACAGCACTGAAAACGATCATTTGCAAATACAAAGTTCACGGTTAAAGAGCTCACTACTGCTTTAACACAAATCGAAGGCATATTGAACTCGCGGACTCTGTGTTATCTTTCTGATGATCCTAGTGACTTGGAACCACTCACATGAATGATTTAAGCTCTTACGTACTTACTTACTAATTTTAAAGTACATATAGCACCTTGAAATTTGCAACTTTGTGCTCTTTGCGATGACTTTTGGCATTTTCTCAAAATTAGTGGTAAAGTTTTGCATATATGGTGACCCAAAAATTAATTACGACCACCAACTTGATTTTGTCAAATGGAAACACCTGTCTTTTATTTCATTTTCTGAATCTGCTTTGAATTATGAGTAAATCTCGTGTACCATGCCCTATACCTATAGTCAATAGATCTCGAGATATCTACAAAGAAAAATAAATATTCTCTTTATAAAACTATCAAGAACACTTGCACAATAATCGTATCCAAGGTGATCCATAAACTTTAACTTGAAATTGATAAAAACATTCACAAATAGAAATTAGACACATCTAGTCCAGTCTAATCTAACCATGAAATAGTTTTTTGTTAATTGTTATTTTCCAGTGAAAATACAATGTAGTAGGTTTAATATGATTTTTAATTTTAGTTCTCATTTTAAGTTAAACTACATTTACTAGGAGAAAACAGCAAAAAACCTAAACGTACCAAAAATTAAGACATATCATTGTGCCTTTTTTGAATTATAAAATGCCAAAACCTATTTAAACGGAGATTTCCTTCCAAGAGCAATACTTTTTGAAGATATAATTTCCAATGATGAGAATTCTATTGAATCGTTATCTTTTGATGCATATTACGTAAAGCAAAACCTCCAAAGAGCAATTTATCACTTCCTTGGAGCTGTACTTTATTTGATTTTGAACGTAATGAAATATAATAATACTGCAATCAGATAAAGGTAATGCAACTACTATATTAAATATGAACGACTACAACATTAAAGTAGAACAACGATTGGAACCACAGAGTTATCGTGAACACCCAAAAGATCCTACAAGAAGATTCTTTTGAAACCTAAAAAAACTAAAAAAGTAATTATCTAACTTTGAAGCTTTTTACCAAAACCTAGTGTTCCTTTAAGGCCTATTGTTAGAGCAATTTGTTTTCCTACATACAATCTTACAAAACATATTACATTTTTATTACAACCTCATATGGGTTAAACACCCCATTATATTAAAAATTCATCGAAAAGATACATAATTTCAAAATTTAAGAGGATGGTGTAATGGCCAGTTTTAATGTTTTACTTTCTTTTTAAATCTCTCTAAAAGAAACGAATGAATACATTGATTATATTTTTCCAAAGGATGTAACTATTCTTCTTCAGCACTGTCTTGCAATGACTTATTTTTAGTGGAATAATAAATTCGATGAACAGCTTGATAGTGTAGTAATGGGTAGCCCACTTAGTCCTGTTATAGTTAATTTTTACATGGAAAAAGTTGAAACAATAGCGTTACAAAATGTACCTAAAAAATCTTTAGTTTGGTATAAATATGTAGATTACACATTTGTTATTTCGAGGCATGAAGAAGAAGCACTATATGAAGTTTTAATTGTTCTAATGGTATTCATCCAAGCATCTAGTTCACCATGAGAAGGAAACTAATGGAAGTTTACTATTTCTTGACATACTAATATCTAAAACCAAAAGCCGACACACACTAATACATACTTTCATAAGTTATCAAACGACCATCCACGTCAAAAAATTGGTGTAATTAAAACGAATTTGTGGTTCTGAATTTTTGAAAGATGAATATAAATATCTAACAAACTCACTATAAGCTAATGTGTAGTTCTGAATTTCTGAGAGATCAATATAAATATCTAACAAACTCACTATAAGCTAATGAATGTTCATTTAAAGATATTAATAATGTTATTAGACCTGCTAGGCATAACCGTAAATGAAAACCAGTGCTTAATGTTAGTACTGCTTTTCTTCCTTTTCTAACTAATGTTATAAGCACTGTTTTTAAACCTACAAGAAAAAATAATGAACATTTAAGATCACCTAAAGATGTTTGAAACCCATTATCATCTTCTTAAGTGCACAGATTATCTTGTTCTTGTGTAGGTATACATTGGAACCACAAAATGCAATTTTATTACAAATCGTAAAGAACATATGAGATTTTTTAGATTAGGTTTACCAGAGAAATCTGCGGTAGCTGAGCACGCTTTAAATAATTTGAATCACATTAATTGGAAATATTGTCAAGGCAAGCTCATTATTGTGTTTGTTTACAACGAGAAGTTACTGAGATATATAAACATTCCAATAACTTTAATAGGTAAGAAAGGAATTTCCGTTTAAATAGGTTTTGACATCTTATTGTATTATTAAAAAAAGCACAATAGTCATTTTAATTTTACCTTTTGTTATGTTTATGTTTTTTGCTGTTTTTTCCTAGACTTTGAAGTAAATGTAGCTAAGTATTTTAATTTTACATAATATCAAATTTGTATGGCTGTGTATTTTTACGAAACTGGCACTAAAATGCAAAAAATTCGCCGTTAATTAGTAGCAAAAGAGCCACGTTTCTACTAGGAGTTGTCATTTTTTACCAATCATGATCTCTAAAAAATGTCATAACATTAACAATGCGTAAAGTAATATGATGTCAATGCAATCGAACTAGCACATTAGTTGATAAACCAATTTTGACAAACATCATCACCATATTGTATGCACCTCGGTGATAAAGTTATTTTTAAGACGTCGCCTCGTCTTAGAATAAGTACTTCAACAAACATATTCCACATGCGTCTAAAAAATTACACTTTATTGCCTTGATACATAAATTACTATTTATAGCCAGTAATTCAGTAATAACATAGAAATTAAAAATGTATACTTATATACTCTTCTAATTTCAAAAGTACATATTTTATACATAATATATAATTAATTACTCTTATTTTAATTTGAATTTTATTAGGATTCGTTGTGCTTTATTTTAAGTAAATTTTATTAAACCTTTTCTAAAATATAAAATAAATTTAAGTATAAATCTAAAATAAATACGTGTAATTTTAAATGTTTAATTAATTGAATATGTGAAGGGATTATTACATACGTGAACAATAAAACGAATATAATATGATATATTTAAGCAGATTTGATTTAATTGTTAGATTGATACACCGTAATCTCTTTATGGCATCAGTTTGAAAGTATCGAGTATTTATCTCGATAACATAATAACTGAGATGAGTCCCCTGATGCCCTTCAGTCAAATATATGGAGAAGAATAACAGGGGATTTGGTCACAGGGATTATTGGTTAATTGTATTTGTATAGCGGAATGTCATTTTTAAAGACGCCTGCGTCGCTCTAGGTGGCACTTTAGGATTAACTTGAGTTCGTCGTAATGGAAGCTGTAACGTTAAGGGATGTCTTAATAGCATTCTTAATGAACCAGCAATTTGGTGGAGTATTAACTCTTATATATAAAGAGACATTCACGAGTAGTTGAAGTTATGCGAAAGAGTTTTTACATTGTATAGCTTTGAATAATTAGTAAAGTAAGCCTTAGATGTATATTGCAGCAAAAGAAGGGAATTGAACAAAGGGTCGGTTATCAGATGCGAAGAATCGACCGTTTGCAATCATGGAAAATTGGGAGCAATCGCTCTGTTTTATAACTATATTATTCGGGATTCCTGACCGCTACGTATCTATACAAAACAAGCTAACATTACTCAATTCTGGTTTTGATTCCATAGCGCACACAAATATATTTTATGGATCTTGGCTCGCATGCAGATAAAGCCATTGTAGAGGCCGCGTGTTTTTGACAGGACTCGCAAGCAATAACAGTAACATAAAGAGCGGATTTGAATTTGAAATCGCAGTCCTTTACATAAGAACGTGGTCAAGCCATTTAGATAAGACGACGTTTTGCATTACTTACCGATTCGAGAGAGGGATGTTTTGCGCTGATAGATAAATAAAGAGATATTAGATACAATGGAAACATATGCCGCAAGTTTGTAGGACGGGCACGTTCGATGGTCAAGCGGTTATCCGTCTGATATATGTTGCTGATCCTACCAAACACGTTCAGCACTTTTGATCTTTAGCGGGTTTCTTAGTTCAACTTTACGATATTACTAGGATTGAGCGGTTCTCAGAACTATCTAGAGATGCTTTCCTATTAAGCATTAAAGACACATACGAGTTGGGGGATCTTATTTGGTAATTCGACGTTTGGATTGCAAGCAGTTACTTTATGTCAGGCTCAAACAGGCGGTAACCCCCGAGAGAGATGCCTTTCCCACGTCTATCAGTCACATTCTCGGTCCCCTGTAGTTCGCATTTCCCAATAAAGCAACAAAGCCTGGCCTAATCTGCTAGTTATTGCAATCCTCCCCGGTTATGACAGCTCGCATCGCGTGAGCCTCGAAGGATGGGGATTTTTGCAAAGTGAATTTGGAGTCATGTGGATTATAATGTTCCAACTCGCACTGCTAAGGGAGTTTAGTATTCAGGTCATGTTCACGGTGCCGTCTGCTGCTCATCGCACCCAAACCCATTTACTGAAAATCCCTCACTGGACGCTCGTCTCTTTTTCAAATTAATCTCCGCAGCTAATCGGAATGGATATATGGTAATCGGCCGCTCAAGTGTACACATTAGAAGCCGGTTGGCAAACTAAAGGTTGGCGTCGACACGATATCACCGCCTTCCTCGAGGGTAGATAGCAAAGCACTTCATTTGCATGCAGTCCGCGGGGCACAATCGCTGCTCCGTTCCACGCGAAAATAGCTGCATTAATTAGCATTTAGATGGTTTAATGATAATTAGTCGGTGCGCGTTAGTGCGAGCAGCTGGGGGATAAAACATGGCGGCGCAGCGGGAAATGGTGTGAAAAGAAGAGCGCGCGAGCGAGATACTCAAATTATCGTCGCGTTCCCGAGTCTAATCATACCCCGTTATGATGAACTCTGGAACATTCAACTAAACGAGATCGTTTAAACTTTCGAATTATATAAAAGCACATCTCGTACATTTTCAACCCTCTACATAAAAGTTCACTACTTACTTCGATTACCTTTTACTTATATTAGATGTACATATCATAAACCTATTTTTAAAGTTAAATTAATTAATATAGATAACCACTTTGGTTTGTGCTTTTATATAATTTTCATAAAATGAAGTTGTTGACTAAAACACATACAATTTGATTTATAATCCCCATATCCCATATTCCATTATAGCCCTATTAAAATTAGACGTAGTAATGCACTTTTTTAATCCTAAAAGTATAACTATGATCGGGTGGGCGCTTACAAAGGCATCGTGCATAATCGTTCTTTTTCTTTGTAAATGTAGGAACATCAATTTCCTAAAGTAATTCATAATAAAATCAATACCTTTGATGAATTTCAAAGGAAAACGTTATTTTCATAAATTTAACAAAAAATTCAAATTTTGTAGCGACATTTATTTTTGCTTCCCTTAAAAACACTTTTAACAATCATATTGAGCTAATCTCTGTGCAAGACGGTAAAATAAACAGTGTTTAATATATGGAACTTCTGTTGTAATTTATTCAAGTACTTGAGTTAATAATGGTCATTTAAAAGTGATGTAATTCATTGCTAAACTCGGTACTCGAAACAGGTAAGGAAAAAGATTTTGTAGCCCAAAGAATGCGACATGTTTGGACTAAAATTTATTAATGAATTGATTCAAGAACTCTTACTTCCCAGATTATATTATACAGGGTGTTTCACTGGGAAATTCGCAAATCTTAGAATCTTAGATAGAAGATACCAGATGGTTGTAAATAATTGGTCTTAGAGTTGTTATAGCCTAGATACAGGTGATTTATCCATTTTATTCAATTTTTTTATTCCAACATGGAGCCGAATAGCGTATAAATAGAAATTAAAATCCGGGTGGGGCTAAAAAAAATTAACAACTGTGATTCTTTTTAAAAGAGCACTGTGTGGAACATAAGTTTCCAAACTTGTTTGTATAGTTGAACAGAGCAAGAAAAATTAAGTTTCCTTAAATGTCTTCGGTATTTTAATGGTAATTAAGTTTGTTACCATTAAATTGAGTCCAATCTAAAGACGTAATTGTATGTATGACAAGGACGCAGAATGATACTTTGACGACCCAAAAGAAAATTGGCGGGCGAGGGCGCATGCGGCAAAATATTTTTTTACTTGTTTAATACAGTAGTCGAATGGGAGGAGTTTCGCACAGCCTCAAAGGACCTCCAGGTGACGCCAAAAGTCGGCGCATGCGCCAGCGCCTGAACTCGTTCGCCGAAGGGCTTCGGTCGTTTTCGTAGGACATTTTTCTTTTGAACGTCATCTTTGTTTTTGTCGGTCATTTTGAAATCAATTAATCAAAATAATTAAATCAAATCAATTTTAAATACAAAAGTTTACCTTGAGTAGGATTTGAACCTCCGACATGTGCTTAATCAAATCAATTAATGAGGTCAATTAATCAAATCAATTCATCAGGTCAATTTGATCAACAAGATAACCATTTTTGGTGGTCATTTTGTGTGTGTGGCTATTTTTTTTAAGTCAGTTAATCAAATAAGTCAATCAAATCAAATAAAAATAATAACACGCGGTGTCTGAGAGATAAAAGTGGATTTATTCATTAAATCTCGTCATTACATAACAACAGCTCGTTAAATTGTTGTATACGACACTTCTCAGACTTGAAAAATGTATGGAAACGCTCGGATAGCACACATTTAAATTTCTCCAGTTCCACAACCACTCTCTCACCGTACTTTGTCGATTGAATATCTCGTATTCTACCCTTTTTCTAACTACTTAATGTCTGTAATTATAACATAACATTAAAAATTAAAGTAAATAATTTCTATGAAAATGTAAACTTTCACCATTATCACACAATAAAATACTTATCTTTTTTAGGTTTTTTTAATGGTGCATTTTAAATTATACAATCTAAACGTTTCCATAACACTTACAGTTATCTTCGTCAGCAGTAATATCTGTTAAAATTGTTAAAGATGTTGTAAACAATTTGGCAAAGTTGAAATGATTTAATTTTTCAACTTTGACAAAATTAACATCTTTAACAATTTTAACAGATATTAAGTATTTTATTAAATAACTTCTATATTTAGAAGTATAATGCCGTTATTTAAGCCTAGTGCAAAGGCTATTGGAAGAGAAGCTCTAAGGCAGGTAGAAATCCTAAACGTAAACCCGACGAGAAAATCGATAAAATGATGGAGGGTTCGGGGTATAACAGAGTACGTCTATCCGATAGTAACCGAGCTAGTAGAGTAGTGGTGACACGTCCTGCTAAGCATTCGGGAGGTGATGGGTTCGATTCCCGTTACCGTCTACCTTGTATGAGGTATTCTCAGGGGGTCTTCCTTATACACATGTGGCGGCATGGTCACTGCGTATATGCATACCATTTGCGGCTACTTAGGTGAGGTAGCATTTGTCCCTCAGTGTGCGAGTGTGTAAGTGTGTGAGTGTGTGAGGGTGTGAGTTGGTGAGTGTGTGTGTGTGTGTGTGTGTGTGTGTGTGTGTGTATGTGAGTGTGTGTGTGTGTGCGTGCGAGTGTGTGCGTGTGTGAGTGTGTGAGTGTGTGAAGTGTGTGAGTGTGAGGTGTGTGAGTGTGTGAGTGTGTGGAGTGTGTGAGTGTGTGTGAGTGTGTGGAGTGTGGAGTGTGTGAGTGTGTGAGTGTGTGTGTGAGTGTGTGAGTGAGTGTGAGGAGTGTGTGAGTGTGTGAGTGTGGAGGTGTGAGTGTGGAGGGGAGTGTGTGAGGGAGTGTGGAGTGTGGTGAGGTGGAGGTGTGAGTGTGTGAGGTGTGAGGGGAGGGAGGTGGAGGGGGAGGGGAGGTGGTGGGAGGTGTGAGTGTGTGAGGGAGGTGGAGGTGTGAGGTGTGGAGGTGTGTGAGTGTGTGAGGTGTGAGGTGAGTGTGGAGGTGTGGGGAGTGTGGAGTGTGTGGAGGTGTGGGAGTGTGTGAGTGTGTGAGTGTGGGAGTGTGGAGGTGGAGTGTGTGAGGTGGGTGGAGTGTGGAGGGAGGGGAGGGAGTGTGAGTGTGAGGGGAGTGTGAGTGTGGAGTGTGTGAGTGTGTGGAGGTGTGGGTGTAGTGTGAGTGTGTGAGGTGAGTGGTGGGGTGTGAGGTGGAGGTGTGGAGTGTGAGGTGGGTGGTGAGTGTGTGAGGGTGTGTGAGGTGTGAGGGTGTGGAGGTGTGGAGTGTGGAGGTGAGGTGGAGGGAGGTGTGGAGGTGAGTGTGGAGGTGTGGAGGTGGAGGTGGGAGTGTGGAGTGGTGGAGTGTGTGAGTGTGAGGTGTGAGTGTGTGGAGTGGGGAGGTGTGGAGGTGTGGGGTGAGTGTGTGGGGTGGAGTGTGAGTGTGTGAGGTGTGAGGGAGTGTGTGGGGAGTGTGTGAGTGTGGGGTGTGAGGTGTGAGGGTGTGGAGGTGTGAGTGTGGAGTGGGTGTGTGAGTGTGTGGTGGTGTGTGAGTGTGTGAGGTGTGAGTGTGAGTGGAGGGGTGGGTGGAGGTGTGGGGTGGGTGTGGAGTGTGAGTGTGGGAGTGTGAGGTGTGGGTGTGAGGGAGGGAGGTGGAGTGGAGGTGGAGTGTGTGAGGTGGAGGTGTGAGGTGGGTGTGAGGTGTGTGGAGGTGTGGAGGGAGGTGTGAGGGGGTGTGAGGTGTGGAGTGGGAGTGTGGAGGTGGGGAGGTGGTGTGTGAGTGTGTGAGTGTGTGAGTGTGAGTGTGGAGTGTGTGAGGTGTGGGTGTGTGTGGAGTGTGGAGGTGTAGTGTGGAGTGTGGTGTGGAGTGTGTGGTGTGAGTGTGTGAGTGTGTGTGGTGTGTGAGTGTGGAGTGTGTGAGGTGAGTGTGGAGTGTGAGTGTGTGAGGTGTGAGTGTGGAGTGTGTGAGGTGAGTGTGAGTGTGTGGTGAGTGGAGTGTGTGAGTGTGTGAGTGTGGAGTGTGTGAGTGTGTGAGGTGAGTGTGAGTGTGAGGTGTGAGGTGTGAGTGTGTGGAGTGTGTGAGTGTGTGAGTGTGTGAGTGTGTGAGTGTGGTGAGTGTGAGTGTGGGTGTGAGTGTGTGGAGTGTGAGTGTGAGTGTGTGAGTGTGGTGTGAGTGTGTGAGTGTGTGGAGGTGTGAGTGTGAGTGTGTGGAGTGTGAGTGAGGTGTGAGTGTGTGAGTGTGTGAGGTGTGAGTGTGGAGTGTGGAGTGTGTGGTGTGTGAGTGTGTGAGTGTGGTGGAGTGTGAGTGTGTGAGGTGTGAGGTGTGAGTGTGTGAGGTGTGAGTGTGTGAGTGTGAGTGAGTGTGAGTGTGTGAGTGTGTGGAGGTGTGGTGGTGAGGTGTGAGTGTGAGTGGTGGGTGTGTGTGGGGGGTTGTGATTGGTTGGTTGAGTGTGTATGTGAGTTGTATTTGTGAGTTGTGTGTTTTGTTATGTAGGGAGTGGTTAGAGTGTGTGTGTGGGGAGTGGGTGTGGTGTGGGTGTTGATGTGTGTGGAGTGTGGTGTGTGTGTGTGTGAGGTGTGAGTGTGTGGTGTGTGAGTGTGGTGTGGGTGGGTGTGTGTGTGAGGTGGAGGTGGAGTGTGGGTGGTGTGGGGTGTGGGTGTGGTGTGGGGTGTGGGTGGGTGTGGGGGTGTGGGGGGTGTGGTGTGGTGTGTGAGTGGAGGGTGGTGTGTGGGGGGTGTGGTGTGGTGTGGGTGTGGGGTGGGGTGTGGTGTGTGGTGTGTGTGGGGTGGTGTGGGGGGTGTGGTGTGTGGGGGGTGTGGTGGAGTGTGGGGGAGTGGGGTGTGGAGTGTGGGTGTGGTGTGGTGTGTGGGTGTGGTGGGTGGGTGGGTGTGGGGGGGGTGTGGGGGGTGTGTGGTGTGGGGGGGTGTGGGTGTGTGTGTGTGAGGTGGAGTGTGGGTGTGGGGTGTGGGTGGGAGTGGGGGGGGGGGAGTGTGTGAGTGTGTGAGGTGTGAGTGTGTGAGTGTGTGAGTGTGAGTGTGAGTGTGTGAGTGTGAGTGTGAGTGTGTGAGTGTGTGAGTGTGTGAGTGTGTGAGTGTGTGAGGTGTGAGGTGTGTGAGTGTGTGAGTGTGTGAGGTGTGAGTGTGTGAGTGTGTGAGTGTGAGGTGTGTGAGGTGTGTGAGTGTGTGAGTGTGTGAGGTGTGTGAGGTGTGGGAGTGTGTGAGGTGTGAGTGTGTGAGTGTGGAGTGTGAGGTGAGTGGAGTGTGTGGTGGTGAGGTGTGAGTGTGGTGTGAGTGTGTGAGGTGTGGTGTGAGTGTGTGAGTGTGGGTGAGTGTGTGTGTGAGGTGTGTGAGGTGAGTGTGAGGTGTGAGTGTGAGTGTGAGTGTGAGTGAGTGTGAGGGAGTGTGAGTGGAGTGTGGAGTGTGTGAGTGGTGAGGTGTGGGTGAGTGTGGGGTGTGTGAGGTGTGGAGTGTGTGAGGGTGTGAGTGTGTGAGTGTGTGAGGTGTGGGTGTGTGAGTGTGTGAGTGTGAGGTGTGAGAGTGTGAGTGTGGAGGTGTGAGTGTGGAGTGTGTGAGTGTGTGAGTGTGTGAGTGTGTGAGGTGGTGTGGAGTGTGGAGTGTGAGGTGAGTGTGTGAGGTGTGATGGAGTGTGAGGTGAGTGTGTGAGTGTGTGAGGTGTGGAGGTGTGAGTGTGAGTGTGTGGGTGTGGGAGTGTGAGGTGTGTGAGTGTGTGAGTGTGTGAGTGTGAGTGTGAGTGTGTGAGTGTGTGAGGTGAGTGTGTGAGTGTGTGAGTGTGTGAGTGTGTGAGGGTGTGGTGTGAGTGTGTGAGTGTGTGAGTGTGTGAGTGTGAGTGTGTGAGTGGTGTGAGGTGAGGTGGGAGTGTGTGAGGTGTGAGTGTGTGGAGGTGAGAGGGTGGAGTGTGGGAGTGTGTGGAGTGTGTGAGTGTGTGGAGGTGTGAGTGTGTGAGGTGTGGAGTGTGTGAGGTGGAGTGTGAGTGTGGTGAGTGGGTGTGGGAGTGTGGGGGAGTGTGGAGGTGTGAGGGGTGGGAGTGTGAGTGGAGTGTGTGGAGTGTGTGGAGTGTGAGTGTGTGAGTGTGGAGTGGTGTGAGGTGGGAGTGTGGGTGTGAGGTGGTGGAGGTGTGAGGTGTGGAGTGTGGAGGGGGGTGGTGAGTGTGTGAGGTGTGAGGGTGAGTGTGTGAGTGGGTGGAGGTGTGAGGTGTGTGTGAGTGTGTGAGTGTGAGTGAGTGTGAGGGTGGAGGTGTGAGTGTGTGAGGTGGAGTGTGTGAGTGTGAGTGTGGTGGAGTGTGTGAGTGTGGAGTGTGTGAGTGTGGAGTGTGTGGAGTGTGTGAGTGTGTGGTGTGAGTGGAGTGTGAGTGTGTGAGTGTGTGAGTGTGTGGAGGGTGTGAGTGTGAGTGTGTGAGTGGTGTGGAGTGTGAGTGTGTGAGGTGTGAGGTGTGAGGTGTGAGGTGTGAGGTGTGAGGTGTGGAGGTGGGTGTGGAGGTGGAGTGTGTGAGTGTGGAGTGTGTGAGGTGTGTGAGTGTGGGAGGGTGAGTGTGAGTGTGTGAGTGTGTGAGGGAGTGTGTGAGGTGTGAGTGTGTGGTGTGTGAGTGTGTGGTGTGTGAGTGTGTGGTGTGAGTGTGTGGTGTGTGGTGGTGTGGGTGTGTGGTGTGTGGTGTGTGAGTGTGGTGTGTGGTGTGTGGTGTGAGTGTGTGGTGTGGGTGTGTGGGGTGGGTGTGGTGTGTGGGTGTGGGGTGGGTGTGTGGTGTG
The DNA here is from genome assembly GCA_036346205.1 of Vesta saturnalis. Taxonomy (NCBI): domain Eukaryota; kingdom Metazoa; phylum Arthropoda; class Insecta; order Coleoptera; family Lampyridae; genus Vesta; species Vesta saturnalis. The sequence continues at coordinate 2,278,504 of JARFJB010001466.1, forward strand.
GAGTGTGGGGTGTGGTGTGTGAGGTGTGGAGTGTGTGAGGTGTGGAGTGTGTGAGTGTGAGGTGTGGGTGTGGAGGTGTGAGTGTGAGTGTGTGGGAGTGTGTGAGTGTGAGGTGGGAGTGTGGGTGTGAGTGTGTGAGTGGTGTGAGGAGTGTGGAGTGTGAGGTGTGGGAGGTGGTGGGGTGAGGTGTGAGTGTGGTGAGTGTGTGAGGTGGAGTGTGAGGTGTGAGTGTGGAGGTGGATGTGTGAGTGTGTGAGTGTGTGAGTGTGTGGGAGTGTGTGAGTGTGAGTGTGAGTGTGTGAGTGTGTGAGTGTGAGGTGTGAGTGTGGGTGAGGTGTGAGTGTGTGGTGAGTGTGTGGAGTGTGGGTGTGAGGTGTGAGGTGTGAGTGTGTGAGTGTGTGAGTGTGTGAGTGTGAGTGTGTGAGTGGTGAGGTGTGGAGGTGTGGTGGGGTGTGTGGTGTGTGGAGGTGTGTGAGGGTGTGGGAGTGTGTGAGGTGGAGTGTGGGAGTGGGGTGAGTGTGTGGAGGTGTGAGTGTGTGAGTGTGTGGAGGTGGAGTGGTGTGTGAGGTGAGGTGTGGAGTGTGGGAGTGTGGGGAGTGTGAGTGTGTGGAGGTGTGGGTGTGAGTGTGTGAGTGTGGAGTGTGTGAGGTGGGTGGAGTGGGTGTGGAGTGTGTGAGGGTGTGAGGTGGAGTGTGTGAGGTGTGAGGTGAGTGTGTGAGTGTGTGAGTGTGTGAGTGTGTGAGTGTGAGTGTGGGGTGTGTGAGTGTGTGAGGGGGGTGTGAGTGTGGAGGGAGTGTGTGAGGGTGGGAGTGTGGGTGGAGTGTGTGAGTGTGTGGAGTGTGTGGAGTGTGTGAGGTGTGGTGTGTGGTGTGAGTGTGTGAGTGGTGTGAGTGTGTGAGTGTGGAGTGTGTGAGGTGTGGAGTGTGTGGTGTGAGGTGTGAGGTGTGAGGTGTGTGAGTGTGTGAGTGTGAGTGTGTGAGTGTGTGAGTGGTGTGAGTGTGTGGAGTGTGTGTGAGTGTGAGGTGAGGGTGTGGAGTGTGTGAGGTGTGTGGAGGTGGGAGTGTGAGTGTGTGAGTGTGAGTGTGAGTGTGTGAGTGTGTGAGTGGGGGTGTGAGTGTGTGAGTGTGTGAGGTGAGTGTGGAGTGGAGTGTGGAGGTGTGAGGGAGTGTGTGAGTGTGTGAGTGTGAGTGTGTGAGTGTGTGAGTGTGTGAGTGTGTGAGGTGTGAGTGTGAGTGTGTGAGGTGTGTGGGTGTGTGAGTGTGTGGAGTGTGGGTGTGAGTGTGTGAGTGTGAGGTGTGAGTGTGTGAGTGTGGAGTGTGTGTGGAGTGTGAGTGTGTGAGTGTGTGAGTGTGTGAGTGTGTGAGTGTGTGAGAGGAGTGTGTGAGTGTGTCAGTGTGTGAGTGTGTGGGTGTATGAGTGTGTGAATGTGTGAGTGTGTGAGTGTGTGAGTGTGTGAGTTGAAAGGTTTTTATTGTATTCCTTTAATACAGGTAAACGGTTGTTAGTAGGGAAATAAATGCCATCCACGTACCTGGGCTATACGTCGAGTATTTACTGGCCGTTGTATTTCCAAGCCGTGATATCAACCTTTGTGTATCGCATGTAACAATTGCCTCTGTAGATTATGGACTAGTTGCAATTAATCTTCCCTCAGGGAGAATATGCTCCAACTCTGTCGGTTACAAACGTGGTTTTAAACCTTATTGGCTTGAGTAACTGAGATCGTAGTACATTCATAACACTTCTACCGGGGTGACTAGCCCTCGTCTAGGAAATGTATCCTTAGAGTGTTGCTTGCTTTGAAGACAGGTTAATTTTTGTCATACTTGATAATCAGAATTTTGCAGTTTTTGGAATGTGAATTAAAAGACACTTAACAAAGAAAGTTCAACGTCAACGTAAAAGGAGGAGCCTAGCTTAAATATCCAAAGACAGGGTATTAATTAAATATACAAGAAATTATTGAAGAGCGCAAGGTTTTCAGCTCAGTCAGCTTAGAAGAAACGTTTTCTCTTTGAAGTGGAAGGAGCGAACAGAGCGAAACTACGGCTGGATTTTGACTTTACTGGGAGAAGTGGCAGTGGGGATCCGTCGGATCGACTGGGATAGCGTTCGTACGTAGAGTAGAGTAGGACTGTGCATAAAAATGCGTTCGTTACCTACACCTTGCTTGCTGTAATCAAACGAATTTGTTATTAAACAATTAACCAAATTAATTATACCAGAACGGCTCTTTACGTGGTTGTATTTTATGGCGCAATGGCACAATTGCAACTAAGGAATTCTCCAAAAAGTAATTTGGCAAGAAATGGAAACGTTTCGAAATAGAGTTTGAAAGTGCTTTAACGGAGACCGTCAATTGTGATCGAAAAGTCATTGTGGATTTTACAAATTAAGTGTTGATGGTTAAAACATTCTCGTCATTGTCATACAACGTATCGACCAGGATAGATGCTTTTGTTGATGAACAAAGTTTTAGTGGTAATAATCAGGAACTCGTCAGTAGAGAGATATTTATTGTTTCATCATATGGACCCAGCTACGCCAGCTTATTAATAAAACTACCCCAAAATAGTTTTGTATCAAAATCTATGCGAAGAGAAAACAATCTTACGGATGATAATGGCATTCTGGTTTTAATGGGTTCAAGAAAAGAAGGTGTTGCTGGTAAAATTTAAGATTCGCGGCAAAGGAAATGATAAATAACACGTTTTTAAATTTTTAAATCAACTTGTTACAAACCTTGAAGGTTCATAAGATCAGTGGCTTAAAAACCAATCAGAAAAAGAAACTGGTAGTAGGTGTGGCTTGGAGATGGAACGCGCCAGGCCACCAACCTGAGCGTTCATCCTAGAACTGTAGGTGAAGTTAAAGACCAATCAGACACCAGAAAGTCAATGTGGGCGTGGTTTTGATCGATACGTCACACGATAAAAAGTGGTGGGGGGACGGTATCCGGTTACTACTGTTTTATGGAAATAACGACAATCGGTAATACTAAAAAAGTAATAGCTATATTTACAAAATTAAAACCATTGAAGAAGAAGAAAGCTTTTATTTCGTTGTTGCGAATGGTATTTACTTATATTTTCAGTTTTTATAATAGTACCAAGTACAATCTTAATTTAGAGCAAATGCACACTTTTTGAGTGTAATTAATTTTTATTCTCATTAAGGATGATCTAAGGTTGATCACAAAAAAATAAAAACATTGAAACAGTAAAATTTTATCATAAACACGCGACTCTTTCTGTCGTAACCGCTACCAATTACCATCGGTAAACATCAAATAAGTATTTGTATCTATCAAATAGATTACCACGATAGTTAGTAATTATGGTTTTAAAATATATATAATTTGGCACACACCTCTCTATAATTGCCATATATTATTACAACAGATTTAAATTTACATCTGTTATTACATAGAACAGAATTAAAAACCTTATAATACTTAAAGGTAGCAAAAAACGTAATCTCATAGAAGCAAAATGATTGTATTCAAACAAATTCTAAATGTAATTACATTTTAATGTAAAAAGGATTGTAAAATATCCGAAAATTTGATACACGAGCATGAAACCACCTTAAATAAATTTTGCGGTTAGTGAATATGGGCACGAGAACCGTGTGAAATGGTTTAGTCGCGGCCCCAGGTGGGTTATGAATAATAAGGTACCCCAACTAAATTCAAACAATATAAAAGCTACGGAAGAAGTAGAAAACTGTGATGGTTGATGCGTCAGGGTTGCAATATTCAAAAACATAGTCACCACTTTACAATGACAAAGTTTACATTCCGAGATATATTTTTTTACAACTAGACACGAAACCCATAAATTTTCTTAACTGTGTTTGGTTGGTGACATCTATTAGAACCATTCATAGTTTAGACGACAGCAAGAGGCTAACACATTTCCCCTTGTGAATTGTGTTGCCCACCTAGATTGAAAAACCTTAGCTATAACGCACGCCTTTTAATACAATAGCTTTAATGTTTTGTAGTCGTATATAACAAATATATTGTATTAACCACAGTTTTGAAGATTGAATATCCAGTTAATTGGCCGTTGAGGGCTGAAATTCAAGAAGTAGGGATTAGAAAAGTACTTCACAACGCAAGGCCCCCTTTTCACCACTGAATACTGGACCCCTGGTGTCATTTTACAGGCGTCCTATTTTATATCACTTTTAGTGAAGGATATACTTATTGACTTTAATTTAAATGGTCTACTATTTAAAAGGTGCTTTATAAAATACCATATAAGTATCTAACCACATATCGTGTCATAAACTTCAAGCTTTTGATTTCTATAACTTTAAGGCAGACCAATAGCTAAAGAATTACCATTTTTACTCCTTCATTCATAACCTCATCCTTTCATTTCTTTAACCTTATGGTATTTTATAAGAAAACTAGTTTTAGATTGTAACTTAGATTCTTTTTAAAAACACTGAATGTACTCTTTTATTTCGGTGATTCACCTTTATCCTTATAAGTTTATATAACCTTATAGCCGGTATAATAATTTAATGCAGGTATTCTATTCAAGCCATACGAATACTTGTAAATTAGTATTAAATTTATTATTTAATAAGTATGTGGCCACCCACATAAATGTGAAATAAAAAAAATTCTTGCTACATCGACCTATTGGTGTTGATGGCAGTGATAAACAGACTATTATTCTTCTAATATGTCAGGTATCCGATGACATGAAAAGGACTTGTTTATATTGCTATTCAGAAAGTGTATGATTAATAGCTAATAATACAATAGCAATGGACTTGAAAAGGATATTTTCATACCCATTACAAATGCTGGGATAATGCCCAGCTATATATGTCAATAGTAAATACATCAGCTTAGCGATGGTTAGTTTAACTCTGATAAACTAAACTTCTACAAGGATTAGCATATAACGATCAACTTGAATAAAAAACGTTTTATTGTTATACGGTTATTGAGTTTCACAGAAGTCCATATTAAATTTCCTGTTAACTCTAACTCATAGTAGTCGTTTGCTTTTCACACCTTCCCACAGGAAGTCGTAGACCTTAATGCCATAAAGGAGCAACAAAAATTACCCACAAAGGCGTATGCTAATTTTCAATCTAATATTACCAAAAAATGTCTAAAGAAATAAATGCCTTTTTCGCACAAATTATTTTAGTCATGACAAAGGAAAAAAATCGCGAGAGCTTGCTCGAACGATTTTTTCACAATTTCTCTTGATTCGAGAGTGAAATGACCAAATAACAGAAATATTGAATGATATATGAAATACGCATAATACACATTCAACTCAAATCAATATTCCCTATTTCATTAAAAGATCTAATAATCAGTATCTTTGGCAATTAATTAAAAGGTTTTTATAAATAACCTACGTTCAGGTGTTGGTATTCAAACATACTGTAAATAAAAGTTTCCACCGTGTATTTTCCTAAGCAGATTTAAAAGTAAACGCTTACTTTAATTTTGACAAGATATAGCACCGTTAGTGCGACTTTGCCTACTTATATGAAATTTATTTCCACACACTAAAATGATTTTCAGCTTGAGAATGTAAAGTAAAGTTAACCTTCAGCCGTATTTTGTATTGTGTATAAGTAGATATAAAATTTCACCTTGAGGGAGTAAAGTCAGCCTTCAACAGCATACATACATACAAAAATTACTTTTAAAACTAAATCAGTAACTAATTGAAAGCTCTTTCGTATTATCATAGATATACATACAACATTTCTCCTTGAGAGCGTAAAGTCAAACTTCAACAGTATACATACATACAAAAATTGCTTTTTAAAAATAAATGATTAATTAATTAACAGCTCGTTGGTGTTATCATACATATACACCAAAATTTATAACTGTTATTATTAATACACGATTTAAAACACGCGCAGGCTTTAGTAGTTATTTAAAAAGAAACCAATAGAATGATTTTTTGATATTAAAAAAGGTAAATAAAGCGACATTAATTGTCAATTTTCGATGTCTACATTCTAGAAAACAAATCTCGATTTTAATATTAAAAGATAAGTACGATAAAAAGTGTGATCGCAGATTTTTTCATCTGATATTTAAGCCAGGATGATGACACGGTGTCCCTATTAAACATGAAATTAGGATTCTACTTTACATGAAGGCTGACTATAATTTAAGCCCTCAAGCTGAAATTGTGTATGTATGTATACACAATATAAAATACGGCTGAAGGTTGACTTTACTTTACATTCTCAAGGTGTGTAAATAAAATTCATATAAGCAGGCAAGGTTGCACTAATGATTCTACAGTTAATGCAAAAGAACAGTTAGAGGGGAAATTAGAATAAGTGTGAGAGATGTAATTAGGTTTTTTTTCTGTTCGGGTCTAATTTCAAGTTGTTATATTTGTTATTGCATTGCATAAGTATTTATGGTAGTTGAGAATCTTCAGTAACGACTTGGGTCGTTCAGCCTTGTTTATAAATCTAGAGCCCTGTATGTGAGTGGTATTTCTGTTAAGACAGTCCATGAATATAAAATAATATGGTGGTCTGACCTCAGTTTGGTTATATTTGTTGTAGTACAGGCATTTTACTAATTTAAATGTAAAGCATATTTTTATTATTGTATGCAAAAACGTGTTACACGCTAATCTGTTGTCGTTTTTTGAAGACTGGTTTTTTACACGCTGTTATTTTTTAAACTGAGACCTGGCTTTGCAAGATAAATAAAATCCATTTGGTAATTTTGAATTGTGGTTAGTTTGAGCAAGCTATAAGTTAAACCAATCAGTATTTTTTGAACTGTAAGCTGGTTTTCGGAAGCTGTAAGGTATGATTTGTTTGATTGAGATTGATTTCGTTGATAGATTGAGATTGATCTGACTATTTGTTTTGATCGAGCGTGATTTGCTTTAGATTGATTTACTTAATTGGTTTGAATAATTGGATTTGATTAATTGATTTGTTTGTTCGAGAAAGAGACGAGGGAGAGAGGCGGTAGAAACAAGAGAAACGAGTACGATCAACTTCTATTACAGAAAACATTCGCTAGTTTAAAAATACACCACTAGATAACAACACAAAAAAATTCAAATTTCGCGCAAAAATATACCACTAAGTGTTTATTACAGAAAATATTCATTAGTCCATACACAACGAGATGGCGCTACAAATAAATTCAAGTTTCTCGCCAAGGGGCCATGACAGGAGGGCGCAGACCCTAACACAAATTCCTATACCTGTCTGACAAGTAAGCATTAGGGCCCCCTTATTGAAATTCAAATTTCGCGCTGAGTAAATTTAGTTCTGGCCTTGGCTACTCCAATGTCAGCTCCAAGGGCAGGCCCAAGGCCAAATTGCGTCATCGGAAAATCCCAAGGCCAAACCCGAGGTCAGTTACATGGGCGGCCTTGTGACGTCACAAAAACAATATGGTGGCGAAAGGTGACCCGTTTCTACTCACACGCCTTTCATCTACTCCCCTGCTCCCCGAGTAAAGTATATTATCTGTTTCTCTTTTTGGGGTTAGAAGTAAATGTAGCGTCAATTCGTGTTTACACGCCATCACATTTAAAACTAACTTAGCTAGTCGTGTCATGTTCAGGTATAAATAGAATTTAGTACACAGTTCATAGCTCGCTTGAGGCTTAATTCTAAAATTTAACTAAGCTAGTATCACCATCTTGCAGTACAATTAGAACTTAACATGCAGTATGCAACGGCATAGTATGGAATAATTTAAAAGCAAACTACAACATCAAATTTCGGTGTAGTTTGAAAGTTAAGTACAAATTACAAATCCAAAAGAACCAAACATTCAAATCCGCAAATAATGGGTAAAACAAACATCAAAACAAGCAATCAGAAAATCAGTTATTTATAAGTCCAAACACCCAAAACCCCAAAACAAGGAATGTAGCCAAAGAGCAACCTCAACCACTCTAAACGTGCACGAAAGAAACAATAAAACATTTCAAACGAACTGAAATATGTGGAAAACATACGCAAACAAATAAAAACCAAAAGCAAAGAGATTAGCAAATAAGTAGACATGCAAACGCGCATTCCCTAAGCACAGAAACAAATAATCTAGCTATCAAGCAAATACGCAAGCACAGAACTTGTAAACCCTAAAACATAGAAATCCACAAACAATTAAAAATGCAAACTCGTAACAAACAAATCAAACGAACAAAAATTACTCAAATATACTGAACCTACTTTCGATACTGTTTTCAAGTTATACGTATATCAAATTCCGACCCAACGTACGGATGCATCCACAGATATACGCATCGGAAATTGATGAGAATGTGGGAATGTAATTACAGATAACCTTGCGAGAACTTAAAGACACCCTGACTCCCCGACACCCAGTTCCGGAAACTCGTTGATAGTCGCGAACTTCCTCATAATACAGAATCGAATGCTAAAGAACCAACCAAGACGAAGACGAAGGCGAAGACGAAGACGAAAACGAAGATGAAGACAAAGACGAAGACGAAAACGAAGACGAAGACGAACACGAAGACGAAGACGAAGACGAAGACGAAGACCAAGACCAAGACCAAGACCAAGACCAAGACCAAGACCAAGACCAAGACCAAGACCAAGACGAAGACCAAGACCAAGACCAAGACCAAGACCAAGACCAAGACCAAGACCAAGACCAAGACCAAGACCAACAACAAGACCAAGACCAAGACCAAGGCCAAGACCAAGGCCAAGACCAACATCAACACCAACACCAACACCAACACCAACCCGAAGACGAAGACGAAAACGAAGACGAAGACGAAGAAGAAGACAAAGACGTAGACGACGAAGACGAAGACGAAGACGAAGACGAAAACGAAGCCGAAGACGAAGACGAAGAAGAAGAGGAAGACGAAGACGAATACGAAGTCGAAGACGAAGAGGAAGACGAAGATGAAGACGAAGACGAAGAAGATGAGGACTAAGACGAGGTCGAGGACGAGAAAGAAGAAGAATACGAAGACGAAGATTAAAACTCTCCCCCTCCCTCTCCCTCTCCCTCTCCCTCTCCCTCTCCCTCTCCCTCTCCCTCTCCCTCTCCTCTCCCTCTCCTCTCCTCTCCTCTCCTCTCCCTCTCCTCTCCTCTCCCTCTCCCTCTCCTCTCCCTCTCCCTCTCCTCTCCTCTCCCTCTCCCTCTCCCTCTCCTCTCTCCTCTCCTCTCCTCTTCTCCTCTCTCCTCTCCTCTCTCTCCTCTCCTCTCTCTCCTCTCTCCCTCTCCTCTCCTCTCCTCTCTCCCTCTCCTCTTCTCCCTCTCCTCTCCTCTTCCTCTCTCTCCTCTCCTCTCTCCTCTCTTCTCTCCCTCTCCTCTCCTCTCCCTCTTCTTCTTTCTCTTCTTTCTTCTTCTCTCTTTCTCTCTCTTCTCTTTCTCTTTCTCTGTTCTTCCTCGGTTCTGCTGCCTGCTCTCTGCTGTCTGGGTTGTCTGCGTGTTTGCGTGTCCGTGTCTGCGTGTCTCGTTTTGCTGTGTCTGTGTGCGTGTTCTGCTGCCTGGTTCTGTGTGTCTGTGTGTATGTGTGTCTGTGTGTCTGCGTGTCTGCGTGTCTGCGTGTCTGCGTGTCTGCTTGTTTGCGTGCCTGCATGACTGCGTGCCTGCGTGTCTGCGTGTCTGGGTGTCTGCATGCCTTCGTGTTTACGTGCCTGCGTGTGTAAGTGTCTGCGTATCTGCGTGTCTGCGTGTCTGTGTGCCTGTGTGTCTGAGTTCCTGTGTATCTGTGTGTCTGCGTGTCTGTGTGCCTATGTGTCTGTGTGTCCGTGTGTCCGCGTGTCCGTGTGTCTGTGTGTCTGTGTGTCTGTGTGTCTGTGTCCGTGTGTCCGTGTATCTGTGTGTATTTGTGTCTACGTGTCTGTGTGTATGTGTGTATGTGTTTTTTTTTTAATTTAATAATCTTTATTTTCAGCATGCTCCATTACAGTACATAGTTGTAATACTACATGCATCTTAGAATTAATTAATTAACAAATAATATCTCAAATTGTATCTTATACTAACTCTTATATAACTATTTATAATTGTTTAGAATAATATATATTTTTAAATAATAAGGTCTACGAAAACATAATATATAATTCTTCAAAATTAATTTTATTTATAAATATTAGAAATAATTGGAAATATTTATTTATTAATAAATTTCTATTTATTGACCAGACATCTCCTTTTAAAAGAATTTTATATTTTAAGTTCTTTCTTGGTTTATTTAACAATTTATGGTCATATATTAAACGATCAATTGATTGTTCTGATTGACTATCACAAATACACTTTGGATTATCAATTATTTTGTATTTATGTATGTATTTTCTTAATTTACCCTGTCCTGTATATATCATTGTTTTAATTTCCATCTTTCGTATCTTGATGGAAAAAACAACTTAGTTTCTGAACCTTTTTTTGTAATATTCCATAGATTTTGCCATTTTTTTAAACTTAAGTTTTGCAATTCTTTTTTAATTTCACTTTCTGGTATTTTGTCATAAATTATACTATTTTCACTAAAATGTCTGCAAGTTCATTAAATTTGATACCTGAATGAGATTTTAACCATTTAAAATGAATTTTCCATCCTTCTTCCATTTTGATAATTAGTTTTCTAATTTTATCAATAATATTATAACGTACATTCGAATTTTCCAAACATTTTATAGTTATTTCGCTATCTGTTGATACAAGAGCCGATTTTAATATTAATTAATCTTTGTACACTTTCTAATTTTTCCTTTTTAAAGTGCTGATCCAAATAGGAATACCATAGGATATCAACGGTAAAATAGCACCTTTATAAATTAATTTTAGCACTTCAGATTTTAATCCCCATTTAATTTTAGCCGATCTACAAATCATGTTTATTATTTTCTTACATTTTAAAGTTAAGTAAGAGACATGTTTATCAAATGTAAATTTTGAGCCGAGAAAAATTCCTAAATATTTTAATTCGTGTACTTGTTCCAAATTTTTATTGTTTAAATATATATTTATTATTGCTATACGCGAAGATCTTTTCTTAGATATTAATAAAACTTTAGATTTTTTCTCATTAAACTGTCTCTTGTTATTTTTTGCCCAGTTCAGAATATTCATCAAATCAATATTGGCATAATTTTCTGCTTGAATTACATTTATACCTGTAGAAATAATAATAAGATCGTCAGCAAACGCAATTACTTTAGTGTTTTTTCCAAATTTTAAACTCAACAAAGAATTATATAAAATAGTCCAGAAACCAGGTGCACAACAAGAGCCTTGTGGACAACCTTTGCTTCTAGACTTTTCCTTACAAATATAATTTAGTTCCATTTTTGCTTTCCTGTTTCTAAAATAATTCTTACTAAGTTTATATAAATTTTTGGGACAATTAAAATTTTTCAAACTGAATAAAATTGAAGACCACCAAGCAGCGTCGAAGGCGCCTTTAACATCCAAACTAGTTATAATGCTGTCTTTATTTTGAGATAGATTTTCTTCAATATATTGTTTTACAATCATATCTACTGTGCTTGATTTAGGTTTGAATCCAAATTGGTTACTGTTTAATAAATTATTCGAATATAGATAATGCATAATTCTGTTTATCAATAATTTTTCTAAAATTTTGCCTCCAACATTTAACAAACTTATGGGCCTAAATTTTGAAATATCATCACTTTCTCTTCCAGGTTTGACGATAGGAATTATTATAGAACTTTTCCAAATAATAGGAAGAATTGCCCTCTTTAAACATTCGTTATAAATAGATGAAATAAAATTTGGAAATTTATAAAATAATTTAGTAAAATATTACCAGATATACCATCTTCGCCTGGAGATTTGTTATTGTTTAATTTTTTAATAATATTTTCAATTTCATTTTACGTGAATTCTATATCGTCGGGCGTATTTATTTCTATTGTCACTTTTTCTCTTATTTCTTTATTTTATTTATTTTTTTTTTTTATGATTGTGGACCTGAACAGGCTAAATAAGGCCTATCGTGCTAAAGCACTCAGGAACACTTAGGAGGATGGATAGAGGGATAATGAATTGCCAATAGATGCCTATGAACAGCTACCTTAAATTTTCTCATATCATAAGTGAGAGGAAAACAGGAACTAGGGAGATCATTCCAGAGTTTAGAAGCCGTGTAGAAAAATGTGGATTGCGCCCGTTTGGTACGACAAGTGGAGATTTGTACTGCATACTGATGATGTGATTGAGCGAACCGAGTGTTTCTCGCAAAGATAGCCGGAGATGGTATCAAAGAATGTAATTCACCAGCACAATAGCCGTTGTAATAACGATAATACAAAGAAAGAACTGAAACCATCCTTCTATGCTCAAGGGACTGTATGTGAGAAGTTAAAGACGGGTCATTTATAAGCCTAATCGCTCTCTTTTGAATACGATCAACGATATCGAGAGCGTATTGGGAGCACTAACCCAAAGGTGAGAATTATATTCCAGATGAGGCCGAATTTGGGCCTTATACAGCAAAAGGAGTTGTCGAGAGGTAAAGTACTGCTTAGATCTGTACAAAAAGCCTATTTTACGAGCAGCTGTTTTGGTAGCTGACAGAAGATGGTCAACCCATGAGAGATTTGAAGATACAGTCATACCCAACAGAGTAATAGAGTCTGAAAACTTAAGAACTGAGCCATTCATACTTACAACAGGAAATGATCGATCTTTTTTAGCGGACATAAGGCAACACTGAGTTTTGTTAGCATTAAATTTAACTAGATTATTGCTTCCCCATTTGAGAATACGTTGAATGTCTTTGTTGATTGAATTTGCCATTTCAGCTTTAATTTCTTGATTTGACATAGAAGGTGGATTATCCTATGAGTAGACTGAGATGAACTACAGTGAAGAGTGCTATCGTCAGCAAAGCAATGGATAGTTGTTGAAGAAATAAGGTCGTTTATGTACAGCAGAAAAGTGTAGGCGCTATAACGGATCCCTGTGGTACGCCCGCTTAATCTAACTTCTTTTGAAAAAAGCCATCAACTACGACACGTATTCGTCTTTCATCAAGGAAACTAGAAACCCAGTTGATGAGCGCATCATTTAACCCAAACGAGGTGAGTTTGGCAAATAAACACTTAGCCAAACTTGGTCAAATGCCTTTGAGATATCTAAAGCGACTACAACTGTTTCACCGGACTGCTCTACTGTATTGTTCCAAACTTGGGTCACATATGAAAGAAGATCGCCTGTTGACGACTTTTGCCTAACTTGTCACTAGTATTGTTTTTCAAGGAAACTGAGCAGTTGATGATGCTTTCCATGATTTAAACACTTAGCAAATGGTCAAATGTGAGATATCTAAAGCGACTAACTGTTTCAGGATGCTTACTGTATTGTTCCAAACTTGGGTATTGAAAGAAGATCGCCTGTTGAACGACTTTGCTAAACCCATATTGATGGTCAAGTTTAGACGTGAGCAGTTGCTGATTGATCTTTCCATGATTTTAGACAAAATGGAAGTGATGGCAATCTGTAATTTGAGGGATCGGTCTTATCACCGAATAGGTTGAACATTTGCTAACTTATGATGAAGGAATCAGAAGATATAGAGATCGTATAGAGCTTAGATAGGACTGGTACTAGTTCGGGGAACATTTCTTTAAGACAATAGCTGGGATACCGTCTGGGCCAGTCGCCTTATTGAGATCAAGCCTACTGATGATCGATTCCAAGAGCTTGTACCGAAAATGAATTGGTTTCATAACGTATGAAGAAGAGTTGACTAGGGGCACATCTTTTCCAGAATCATTGAGACACGAGTTTGATGCAAACAAATCCACAAAAACGTTGGCTTTGTCTACAGAATCAGCAACTACCGATCCGTCAATAGATGTCAGGGGAAATGAAGATGTTCGAAAGTTTTTACTAATGGCTTTTGCTAAAGACCAAAATTTACGACTGCCTAAAGGAGATGTAGCTAGTTCATTGCATTTTCGTTGTTCGAACAACTTTTTAGTTTTAGTGATGACACTTTTGCAGATATTTCTAGCACCAACGTATTCTACATGACTGTCAACCGATTTATTAGATTTCCATTTAATGTAACATTTATTTTTAAAGATATTGCATCAGAACAAGCCTTATTGAACCAGGGTTGGGAACGTGAATGACCTACACGGTACTGTTTTTTCGGAATGTATAACTCCATTCCCATGAGGATGACTTCAGATACTGAAAGAGCGATGTCCGAAGAAGAGGACGACTTAAAACAATATTCACGCCATGGAAAGGTTGCAAAGAAATCCCGTAAATCACTCCATCGAGCTGACTTAAAACACCACAAGGTTCTATCGGTTTTGCGAACAACAGTGGAATTAGGTACAGTAGAAATGATTTTTATTAGACAATGGTCGGAAAGACCTAAAGGCGAAAGAACGGAAGTTTTATAAACAAGAGGGTTTGATGTAAGAAAGAGATCTAGAAGATGTGGAGTATGGTTAGGGTTATCAGGGATTCTTGTGGGTTCAGAAATCATTTGTGTGAGATCACATGAAATAGCAAATGTTTCTGCACTATGACCAGCGGGATTTGTAGTAGATGAAAATTGAAGCCAATTAGAGTTATGAACATTGAAATCGCCTACAAATGAGATATCGCAAGATGGAAACTGAGACAGGAGATAGTCAACTTTCGTACTAAGGTAATCGAAGAAGTCTTGAAAGTTGCTGTCATTAGGAGACCTATAAATGCAACAGTAGAATTTTACAAAATTAGGACCAGAATGTTTAAACCAAATCACGTCAAAATTTTTATTTTCTAAGGAAGAAACCGCCTTGCAAGCAATTCTGTCCTTGATGTAGGCACATACGCCTCCTTTATATCGAAAGTTAGAGTGAAGATGGTATTGAGGAAATTGCAAGTCGGGTGACTCGGAGCTTTCCGAGGAGACTTGTGTTTCAGATAGAAACAATATATCAAGTTGTAATTGTTCAAGATGTTGGTGGATAGCATTAACATTAGACCTGATACCGCGGATGTTGCAGTAGTGAATCAGAAAGTTGAATTGTATAATCAGATTCTGCATTATCTATTGGTATTAAACTTTCCAATAAATATTGAACTGTGTCCTTTAGATTTGTAGTAAAATATCCATCTTTTTTTCTTAAAGTGCTTAAAACATGACACTTGTGAATTTTATTAGAAGCTAATTTATATACTATATACCATGGATTAGTTAAATTAGTAAAATTACAAATATCTTTCCATGATTTTATTTTTTGAAAATTTATTTGTTTTAAAAAATTGTTTTTTGTGCATTAAATATATTTTCTTCCTCTCTTCTCTAAGTATCTCATTGTTTCTTGTTCTTTGAAATAGCCGTCTTAATGCGTTAACTTTTTTACGCATTATGGTTAAATCAATATTCCACCATGGTAAGGTTTTTGGAAATTTTCTATTTGTTTGTTTTGATGATTTAAAAGATTGTTTGCAAGTTAATATCATAGTGTTTTGGAACATTTCCATGAAGCTATTTAAATTAAAACAGTGTTTAACTTTATTAGATAATTCAAGATCTAATTTCTCTAAGTTACGGCAATCAAAAGTTGACATAAAATTTTTAGTAATATTGTCATAAAAAAGCTTCATAATTTTCATTTAAAACTATAAATTTATTTCTTGAATAATTTATGTTTGATTCATAATCATTTATAAATTGTATATCAAAGTTTATCAAACAGTGGTCAGAACCACTTTCAATTTTATCACATGACCAATTTTTTAAAAAGGGATAAATTTTGTTATTAGTTATTGTTAAATCTATTTTACTCATACCTCTACTGTTCACAAAAGTAGGAATGTCATCCAAAGTGTTGATAGTATTTAAATCATTCAATAGTGGAAATTCTTCTAATTTTCCACCTTGAGAGTTTCTTATTACATCATTCCATAAGGTAGATCTTGAATTACTGTCTATACAAAAAATACAACCAGACGGTCTAATAAAGTTAATGATTTCTTCTAATTTAGATAAATCTTGTTCAATTTCTTTCTTGATATCAAAGTACATACTAACTACAAATAATTTTATGTTAAAGTACATAATTTCAATTACCACTGTATCCTCGTCAGAGAGTTGATTAATAATTATGGCATCAATGTTATTTATTAATATAGCAGATCGTTTTTTTTTCATTACGCACACTATAAACACTAATATTATTTGAAATTCCAGCAATTTTATTATTCAAAATGTAAGGTTCTTGTAAAAACACTAAATCAACAGCTTCTTCCAAAATTAAGTTCATAATATTATTAGTAACATTTCTCGTATGATTTACATTAATTTGAAAACATGACAATTTTTTGATTGGTATGTTACTTATAACACTATTAATAGTATTACTTCTTGGTACAGCATTTTGTCTTCTTAACATTAATATGCAATTAATTGTTTATATCTTTTGACATTTGATATGTAGCATGGACAACTTTTATCTAAGGTAGAATGTTTTATGTTATAATTTAAACTAGTGTTATATTTGTTTTGATTTATACAATTAATGCACTGTAACTCTTCATTAGAAGCACTGCAATCTTTAATTTTATGAGATCCACAACAAAGTGCACAAGTCAATTCACCTGTGCATAATTGTGCACTATGATTATATTTGCTGCAGTTAAAGCATCTTCTTATAGAAAAATAATCCTCTATGTAACATATATTCCAAATAATTTTTAATTTGCTATTTAAAAAAATTCTTCTTGTATCTGAACTAGTTTCTATTTCTAAATTTCTATGTCTTTTTTTATCTTTAAAAATAAATTTTGGTATAATATTTTCTAAATTCAAATTTAATTCGCCGTTTTGTGCAATAATTACATCATTAACATTTTCTAAATTAACTTCATCGGGTATATTGTATATCACCATGCGTGGATTAATTAATTTAGGCGCATAAACTTCTAAATCATTACAACATTTATCATTTATTGATTTTTTTAAGATGTCTGCTTCTTCTTTAGTATCAGATACTAATATATTTTTTCCATTTCTAGTAGCTTTAAATGAATTAATCCGAACTTTTATATCTACCGCATTTATTTTTCTTTTAATTATAGTTTTCATAGTTTCTGTGCTTTGCTTAGATTTTGATTTAACAATAATTTTAAATTTTTGGCAATCTTCTTTTCTTGTATTATCTCTCACTGCTTCTGCAAAAGATTTTTGTGTTACAAAACAACATTAATTTGAATTAAAAATTTGCTGTTCTAGTTTTAAATTTTCATTTATCTTTTCATTTAAAGAGTGCACAATTTTGTGGTAGGAACATCGCAACATGCTTACTGACTTCAAAAGATCTTGTCGTAAGTAGTAGATCGACACTATCTCCTTCACTTTTTTTACGTCACAACCCCCGTCCCCTTTCACTTTTTATATGCCCACGTGGGAGACCATATTTTCCACCCCTGCTGGAATTTTCAAACCTAATTATTTTTATATGCCCACGTGTAGGACGTGTTTTTTCACCCCTATTTTTTACACACCCACGTGTGAGACCATATTTTCCACCCTTTCTTTTCGAGGGTCAACCCTAATTTTTTACACACCCACGTGTGAGACCGTATTTTCCACCCTTTCTTTTCGAAGGCCCTTTTCAACCCTATTTTGTTTACACACCCACGTGTAGGACGTGTTTTTTCACCCCTATTTTATGACAGCTCACGTATAGGACGCGTATTTTCTACCCTATGGTTTCTTTTCGAGGGTCAACCCTAATTAGAGCCTTTCTGTACTTGCTCACGTGAGGGGCAGATGTAGGCCTTGGGCTAGGTCTTGGGGCTGGGGGCTGGAGCTGGTCTTGGGATAAGCCTTAGGGTTTGGTCTTGGGGCTGGACCTGGAGCTGGTCTTGGGGGATTGGTCCTGGACTTGGAATTGGTCTTAGGGTTTTTTTATGGTCATCTTATTAAGGTCCTTCTGGGTATATTAAAAGCAGTGCCCCTAGAGGTTAGGCAAACGCGCACTCATACAATGTTGGAAATTGCATAATTAATAAGATATTATTATTAAAATTATCGATCCTATTGCTTTAAAATGGTCATATGCTATTGGATGATCTTTTACCTATACGAAAACGTTGTATTTCTAATAAGGAGGTTCTCATGACACGTGTAGGGCTTAACTTGTTCTCGGGCCTTCGCCCCAGGCCGGAGATGGTATGGAAAACCTTATAAGACAAGTGTAGAGCTTAGCCCTATCGTGTCCCCTTGGTGTAATTAACATTAAAATAAATGTAAATTTAATGTTTAATAAACCAAAATTGTTTCTCTAATACAGAACGAAGGTTAAATCTAATATAAACTTGAGAATACATTTATTCATCAGTGAACAGTGAATGTTGATTTGCAGGTAGCTTAGTCAGTGTCGACGTAGGTGTAAAATTTATTGTGCGATTCGAATAAAGACAAATCACTAATCAGAACCGATACACAAAAGGGCGCCACCTTATTTGTATGTTTAAATAACGGTAAAATACGCAATATACACAGCGAATGAGTAAACAACTATGAATGAATCGAATTGCTTACCTTTTAATTGTTTGCTCGAAGACAGATCTGCTAAGTACGCCCTGGAGATGTATTGAAATAGTGTTTAAAATCAAATACAGGAGACTGGATATTTTGATAATGCATAAATAAGGAATTACACTAATGACAAATTGCGAAAGCACCTAATTTTTAACTATAGTTTACTCTTGACTAGCGGTCCCTTCTCAAAGTAAAGCCAAGCTTTCTTATGGCAAGAGCATATATTTCGAATAATTTATAATGAAAATGATTAAATTTTAATGACAAACGCAAAAGCGACATTTTTGTCAGCAATATCAGGTAAAAACATATATTAAAATAATACGCTTACCTTTAGAAGCGTTTTTTCCTTCAATATACACAAAACCTGATTACTGCTACTCGTAATTTCCTTTTCTAAAATAATTAATAACAAATCGGTTTGAAAAATATTCATATTGTACATACAGACACACAAATTGTTTTTTATAAAAAAAACCACATTAAGGGTTGGAATATGTGCAACATACGGTTTTAAATTGACCATGTATTTTCCCATATTATTTTTTTATTAGAGTTTTAAATTTTTATTACTATGATTGTTATTAAAATTATCACATCTCTATTAGTGATCATTTTGATATAAAAAGGGATGCATAAAATTTACCATTGCAGTTTCAATTTTGGTAAACCATAATCTCGTTTTGAGGAAACGACCTTCAAAACAATCAATCAAACCAGATACATAAGAATGCTTTAATTATATCCATTTAAATAGCGAAATAAATAAATTCAAGATGTATCTGAAAATGACTTCTATCAAAAAAAAAGTTGTGTCTTTTTAAAAAACCTTAGATTTTTATAAAACAAGATCGAACGTCCTAGTCGTTATTGAAAATGCTCAACCGTATATGTACAGTATACATTGCAATAACAAATATAATTCAGCTCATTACTTTAAAATAAATGTGTAATTAAGAGCTGGTTGGTATACATCAGAATGTTATTTGTTCACATGCAATTTAAACACGAGTTGAATAAGCGGTCTGCTCGCTTATATGTTTTATTTACACAGACCTTTTCAGATTTTTATGTCAAGGGCCCGCGACAAGGGGAAAGACCCGAGCGCAATTTCCAAGGAACTGTATGTAGTTTTGAAAATATACAGCTACGTGGAACTATGATCAATCCCTATTACAGAAAAACGTCTGTTAGCTCATACACCACTATATGGCGTCACAAACAAGCTCAAACTTCCAGCCAACCGGACACGATAGACATGAGAGACGAAAGGGACAAGAGAAACGCGGGGATGGGAGAGACGAAAGCCACGTTTAGGCTCCAACGCTTTTCTTTTTGTATCAAATCCAATAAGATTGATAGAAACTAGCCTCTTAAATACACAAATTATAAACAAACCCAAAAGTCCATTCCGAAAACAAAATTATTAATAAAAAATATATTTAAACAATACATCATTTATTTATTTAATTGAATTACATTCTTATCAGTCTTCTCCTTTCTACGACTGTAATTCGACACTATCGTTATGGTCTTGAGATTCGTCCTTTTCCTCTATCTCATCAGTCTTCTTCTTCTGTGAATCATCATTATCATCATGAGTGTGAGATACATTCACCTGGAAGAGGATCGATAATTTTAATAATAATATCTTATTAATTATGCAATTTCCAACATTGTATGAGTGTGAGTTTGCCTAACCTCCAGAGGCACTGCTCTTAATATAGCCAGAAGGACCTTAATTAGATGATCATACAAAAAACCCTAAGACCAATTCCAAGTCTAGCCCCAGGTCCAAGACTAATCCCCAAGACCAGCTCCAGATCCAGCCCCAAGACCAAACCCTAAGACTTATCCCAAGACCAGCTCCAGCCCCAGCCCCAAGACCTAGCCCAAGGCCTACATCTGCCCCTTACGTGAGCAAGTACAGAAAGGCTCTAATTAGGGTTGAACCTCGAAAAGAAACCATAGGGTAGAAAATACGCGTCCTATACGTGAGCTGTCATAAAATAGGGGTGAAAAAACACGTCCTACAAGTGGGTGTTTAAAAAAAAATAGGGTTGAAAAGGGCCTTCGAAAAGAAAGGGTGGAAAATACGGTCTCACACGTGGGTGTGTAAAAAATTAGGGCTGACCCTCGAGAAGAAAGGGTGGAAAATGTGGTCTCACACGTGAATGTGTAATAAATAGTGGTGAAAAAACACGTCCTACACGTGGGCATATAAAAATAATTAGGTTTGAAAATTCCAGCAGCGGTGGACAATATGGTCTCCCACGTGGGCATATAAAAAGTGAAAGGGGGCGGGGGTTGTGACGTAAAAAAAGTGGAGGGGATAGTGTCGGTCTACTACTGTCGTAAATCACTACGCAACTTACAACCCGTTTCTGTTACTTGAATTAAAGTTTGTAACGCAATTTGAAACGACTCGTCGACGTCAGACGACATATTTAATGCCAGTTTGAAATTTATAACAAATTTTTAAAAACTTTTAACTAATTTAAACGCACCAACACTAAAACCTACTGAATATATTAACTTGAAAAATAATTACTTTACCAGCTTGATACAAAACTAATAAATACAGAACAATTATAATTGATGAAATGACATTGACAATTGTATGTGTGTGTATGTGTCTGAGTGTCTGTGTGTCTGTGTGTCTGTGTGTCTGTGTGTCTGTGTGTCTGTGTGTCTGCGTGTCTGTATGTCTGTGTATCTGTGTGTCTGTTTATCTGTGTGTCTGTGCGGCTGTGTCTGCGTGTCTGAGCGTCTGTGTGTCTGTGTGTCTGTGTGTCTGTGTGTCTGTGTGTCTGTGTGTCTGTGTGTCTATGTGTCTGTGTGTCTGTGTGTCTGTGTGTTTGTGTGTCTGTGTGTCTGTGTGTCTGTGTGTCTGTGTGTCTGTGTGTCTGTGTGTCTGTGTGTCTGTGTGTCTGTGTGTCTGTGTGTCTGTGTGTCTGTGTGTCTGTGTGTCTGTGTGTCTGTGTGTCTGTGTGTCTGTGTGTCTGTGTGTCTGTATGTCTGTGTATCTGTGTGTCTGTTTATCTGTGTGTCTGTGCGGCTGTGTCTGTGTGTCTGTGTGTCTGTGTGTCTGTGTGTTTGTGTGTCTGTGTGTCTGTGTGTCTGTGTGTCTGTGTGTTTGTGTGTCTGTGTGTCTGTGTGTCTGTGTGTCTGTGTGTCTGTGTGTCTGTGTGTCTGTGTGTCTGTGTGTCTGTGTGTCTGTGTGCCTGTGTGCTGTGTCTGTCGTGTGTCTGTGTTCCTGTGTGTCTGCGTGTGTATGTGTGTGTGTGTGTGTGTGTGTGTGTTTGTTTGTATGTGCGTGTGTGTGTGTGTGTACCTGTGTGTGTATTTGTGTCTGTGTGTGCGTGTGTCTGTGTGTCTGTGTGTCTGTGTGTCTGTATGTGTGTATATGTGTCTGAGTGTCTGTGTGTCTGTGTGTCTGTGTGTCTGTGTGTCTGTGTATCTGTGTGTCTGAGTGTCTGTGTGTCTGTACGTCTGTGTATCTGTGTGTCTGTTTATCTGTGTCTGTGTGTCTGTGTGTTTGTGTCTGTGTGTCTGTGTGTCTGTGTGCCTGTGTGTCTGTGTGTCTATGTGTCTGTGTGTCTGTGTGTCTGTGTGTCTGTGTGTCTGTGTGTCTGTGTGTCTGTGTGTCTGTGTGTCTGTGTGCTGTGTGTCTGTGTGTCTGTGTGTCTGTGTGTCTGTGTGTCTGTGTGTCTGTGTATCTGTGTGTCTGTGTGTCTGTGTGTCTGTGTGTCTGTGCGTCTGTATGTCTGTGTATCTGTGTGTCTGCTTATCTGTGTGTCTGTGCTGTGTCTGTGTGTCTGAGTGTCTGTGTGTCTGTGTGTCTGTGTGTCTGTGTGTCTGTGTGTCTGTGTGTCTGTGTGTTGTGTGTCTGTGTGTCTGTGTGTCTGTGTGTCTGTGTGTCTGTGTGTTTGTGTGTCTGTGTCTGTGTGTCTGTGTGTCTGTGTGTCTGTGTGTCTGTGTGTCTGTGTGTCTGTGTGTCTGTGTGTCTGTGTGCCTGTGTGCCTGTGTGTCTGTGTCTGTGTTCCTGTGTGTCTGCTGTGTGTGTGTATGTGTGTGTGTGTGTGTGTGTGTGTGTGTGTGTGTGTGTGTACCTGTGTGTGTATTTGTGTCTGTGTGTGCTGTGTGTCTGTGTGTCTGTGTGTCTGTGTGCTGTTGTGTGTGTGTGTGTGTTGTGTGTTGTGTGTCTGTGTGTCTGTATGTCTGTGTGTCTGGTGTCTGTGTGTCTGTGTGTCTGTGTGTCTGTGTGTCTGTGTGTCTGTGTGTCTGTGTGTCTGTGTGTCTTGTGTCTGTGTGCCTGTGTGCCTGTGTGTCTGTGTGTCTGTGTGTCTGTGTGCCTGAGTTCCTGTTTGTGGTATGTGTGTTTGTGTGTCGTGTTTGCGTGTTGTGTGACTTCTGTTGTGCTGCTGTCTGGTGCCTGTGCGTCTGTGGGTCTGTGGGTCTGTGTGTTGTGTGTCTGGTTCGTGTGTCTGTGTATCTGTTTGTCTGTGTGTGTGTATTGTGTGTGTGTGTGTGTGTGTGTGTGTGTGTGTGTATTGTGTGTGTGTTATTGTGTGTGTGTGTGTGTGTGTGTGTGTCTGGTGTTGTGTGTCTGTGTGTCTGTGTGTCTGTGTGTCTGTGTGTCGTGTGTGTGTGTGTGTTGTGTGTGTGCGTGTGTGTGTGTCTGTCTGTGTGTCTGTGTTCTGTGTATCTGTGTCTGTGTGTCTGTGTGTCTGGATGTCTGGTTGTCTGTGTGTCTGTGTATCTGCGTGTCTGCTTGTCTGGGTGACTGCATATCCGCGTGTCTGCGTGTGTGTCTGTGTGCGTGTGTGCGTGTCTGCGTGTCTGTGTCTGTGTCTGTGTATCTGTGTGTCTGTTGTCTGTGTGTCTGTGTGTCTGTGTGTCTGTGTGTCTGTGTCTGGATGTCTGGTTGTCTGTGTGCTGCGTATCTGCGTGTCTGCGTGTCTGCTTGTTTGAGTGTCTGCATATCCGCAGTCTGCGTGTCTCGTGTCTCTGTGGCGGTGTGTGCGTGTCTGCGTGTCTGTATGTCTGTGTCTGTGTGTCGTGTGTGTCTGTGTGTCTGTGTGTCTGTGTGTCTGTGTGTCTGTGTGTCTGTGTGTCTGTGTGTCTGTGTGTCTGTGTGTCTGTGTGTCTGTGTGTCTGTGTGTCTGTGTGCTGTGTGGCTGTGTGGCTATGTGCATGTGTGCCTGTGTCTGTGTGCCTGAGTTCCTGTGTGTCGGCGTGTTTGTGTGTTTGTGTGTGCGTGTTTGCGTGTGTGCGTGACTTCGTGTTTGCGTGGCTGCATGTCTGCGTGCCTGTGCGTCTGTGGGTCTGTGTGGTTGTGTGTCTGTGTATCGGTGTGTCTGTGTGTCTGTGTATCTGTTTGTCTGTGTGTCTGTGTATGTGTGTGTGTGTGTGTGTGTGTGTGTGTGTGTGTGTGTGTACCTGTGTGTGTGTGTGTGTGTGTCTGTGTGTCTGTGTGTCTGTGTGTCTGTGTGTCTGTGTGTGTGTGTGTACGTCTGTGTCTGTGTGTCTGTGTGTCTGTTCGTCTGTATGTCTGTGTGTCTGTGTGTGTGTGTCTGTGTGTCTGTGTGTCTGTGTGTCTGTGTGTCTGTGTGTCTGTGTGTCTGTGTGTCTGTGTGTCTGTGTGTCTGTGTGTCTGTGGGTCTGTGTGTCTGAGTGGCTGTGTTCCTGTGTGCCTGTGTGTCTGTGTCTGTGTGTCTGTGTGCCTGAGTTCCTGTGTGTCGGCGTGTGTGTGTTTGTGTGTGCGTGTTTGCGTGTGTGTTGAAAACTAAGAAACACACATATCCTAATAGTTTCTTGGTTCTGAACGTTGCACAGCTGTAAAACGAACTGACTGAACCACGTGTTATGCAAACAGTACTTTTCGCGCTATGTTCATATATGATACGTGGACATATTACGAGGAATCGTATACCCGTGACGTTCATGAGTCATATATAAACATGATGAAAATTAAAAAAAAAGACTCAAAACGTAGTGTTATATTATATTATGTTGATGTTTTTTGATATAAAAGGTCAAATATTAGAAAAAAGTGACTGGACGTGGGGGGCGGGGAAAAAAGTTAATGGAGACAGTCAACGTGTTAAAATCCAGAACGAAGATAACTACGTAGTTAAAATTTTATATTTAAGCTTGTTTTATTTTGGCTTAGAGCTGATTAGATTTTGGGAGAAATCCAACGGCGGTGAGGGGGGGGGGGGTTATTAGTGGAAGTTTTTGGTTTTTATGAAATATTTCTAAAACGGCTGCACATTTGAAAGGTATAAAATAGCTGGATATAGACCTTAAACATATCGATTAATTATGGTTTATGCAATTTTTTGATGACCGGAAGTTTAGCGCCAAAAAAAAAACAATTTAAGCGTTAAGTTATTTTTTTACATTATCTAAATAACTTTTAAATTTAAAAGAAAAAGTGTTGACGTGTTTTTTAAAGAAAATTTTATTTTACATAAATTTTCTTTATAAAGTTTTTTAATGGAAAGCGAAATAAATGTAAAAATTAAATAAATGTGATTGGAAATGCTGAAACTGTTACATCGATATTTTTATTGAAGCGAGTGGCTTTAGAATTTTGTTTACGTTAACATGTATTTATGTCTATAAATCTATCTGGCATGAAGTTTTAAACGTCATTCTGACATAAATTATTATTTTTGTTTTTACAATGATGCATATTTTCGTTATGAAGGTATAAAAAAGAGAAATTGTTTTAATTTAAGTTAGCATCTAGATGTCTATTATGAAGTTTTAAACGTCATTTTGACATACATTATTGTTTTTACGCTTACAATGTTGCCTATTTTCGTAATTAACTTTTTATAGGCGAGGTTGCATTATTATCCTAACAAAATTTTATTAAAATTATTATTTCATTTCTTTTAATTTCCATTTTGTAGGTTGAAAGGTCGTGTGATGTTCCACACCAGATATCTTTATTAAACAATGTGTAGTAACTGTAAAATTTGCGATTAGTGCTTTGTGAAAATTTAAAAGTACCAAGGGTTCGCCAAAATGCAAATTATCTGCAACTAATGACTTTGAACGTGGCCGTCTAATTGGTATGGGAAGATCCGAATTTTGATATAAAGATATTGCTTGCCGTGTAAATCGGGATGTTGCAACGATGGTAAGGTGTTGGTTCAGATGGTCCGATAAAGGGGTTCAACAACGCCGCCCTGGATCTGAACGTTCGACTAGAGATCGTGAAAAACGCAAATAATATATGGTTCAATATGTTACAGCAGCAGACCACCTTGGGTTTTCACTCATGGCATCTTAAGCGCAGCCAGTTACATTGCCAATGTACTGGATCCTATTGGACTTCTATATCTTAAAGAGTTGGAACATTTAATTTGCAACAAGGTAACGCACTCCCTTATAGGGCAAGGGTTACAACAAGATGTTTACAAGTAGCTAACATTCTTATTTTCCCTTGGTTTGGTCGGTCTTCGGCTGCGGATTCAGGAACCTTGGTATGACAGCCGGGGGGAAAATTGATCACTTGATTGACAGTAGGCTTCGCAGTTTAAAGCAGTGCAATGCAAATCGTGGTGGAACGACGCATTATTGAAAAAACTGTTATAATGTTGGCTGACTAACTTAGAAGTAACGCGGGCTTGGGACGTGCATTATGCTTTCCATTCTAATTACGTCAGAAGGTAATCATTTATTCCCGGAAACCTTAGCTCCTTGATGTTAAAGTTTAGTGTAAGAATCGGCCGGAATAGACAAATAGTTAAGCAAATGGGAGCAGGGTTAGGAAATAGTTCGTGCTCAGGTATTGTGAGACACCTTTAATAAGAATATAAATAGAGAGGAGACTGGGTAGTCCACGTTACAATGTGAATGTAAGCACTCGGAGCAAGACTGGGGACATGGTCGAGTGTGTAGCCTTGTTCAGGTTGAGAATTATAGAAACGGGTGTGAGATTAGCTTTCACACATGCGGCTGAAGCACCTTAGAACACGCATCATCTTAATATGTGGTTAGCTAACGATTAGTTTTCTTCATATCTTCTTTTGCACAAAATATAAATGCAATATCAAATAAAAGGAATAAAACATACATCATTCTTTATTCAAATAAAAGTCAATTATCTTACGCTTAATGGTGTTTTAGTTTCTCTCGTAATGTAATTATGACTCTTTATCAACTCGTTGTGGTCACCAGCTATGTAAAGCTATCTTTTTCGCCTTTATGTGTAGGGCCGTATTCCTCCTTGCTCTTCGTAATCTGCTATATTATTCTCCAAGACTCTTAACTAACGAAATCTGTTTTCCTTTTTTGCCGACCTTGAACACCACGTGGAATTTTACTTGAAACTAAAGCTGAGTTACCAAACCGTTCTATAGGATGTACTCGACATAGCTGGGCCAATGAAGATTTGCTTTAGATAAACAATGTATATATAATAATATATAATAATATTTGTTAGAAACTATTTTTTTCACTTCGTAAACATCAAAGTTTCATGTTGTTAGATGGCTACACTGCTGTGCGATAGGCTTCATGTTTTTGAAGATATGCACAATGAATATATTTCAGTTCTGATATCTCTAAATATTTCCGAATAATTTTCGCTATTTGCAGTCTGTGTTTGTATTAATCTTACATTTCTAGATTTATACTTATCTAGACTTATTCAAAACATTTATGAATTTGTTCAAAACAGACGCATTTAATACCTGTACTATAAAGCGCCGCAATTTCAATGATTGGACCGCATCAAAAACCGTTTTCTCGCCTTGAAGTACTAGCAGCGACTAAATTCCATTTCCTTTTGTTCCGCATACCCCCACTTGAAACCATTTTGCTACATCAAAAATACAGTTTGTAACAATAATTTCAACTATCTGGCTATATTTAAAATTCTTTCTGCCACATACCGACATCATGCCGATCTTGGCGAAACCTTGCCAAACGTTTTAAATCTTAGGACCTGTCAGTCTGACAACAAGAGGAAAAAATGTTTATTATGAATGTGGCCATAAGAAAGTGCTGGAAATTATTTTGAAGTTCCGTGTTTCACCGCTAGGAGGCGCAACTAAAAATTAAATAATAAAATTTCTCCCAAAACTCCTACATAATGATATAGCTTTGCTTACATCGTTAGAAAATCTAGACAATTTTACATAATTTTGGTTTAAGGCTCTTTGACGTACTAACCATAATTTGAGTGAGGCAAGCTATTGAATGTGTAATCATTGAAATTGCTGTAAATTATAAACCACTTATTCAATTTTAGTAAAATAAAACTTGTTTGGAAGACAAATTTGTTATATCATTTTTTTTCATTTTACTACGAAATTTTAAATTACATGGTATATTTTTGACATCGTATTCGAAAAATAGATTAAATTTGTAAGAAAAACGTAAAAACCGGAAGTCGATGTCTTTGCTTGTTTTAAAGTTATAACGAATTCGAGTTAAGGACAAACAATGACTTTTAATGTCTATCACTGTCGCTAGGAGGAGTTAAGAACAAAAAAGTTAGGTTTTTACGCTTTTATTTCAAATTCTAATTGCAATGATGTAGGTATTTATTATATCAAAATCAAGAAGTAAATTAAATTTGCCATAAATATGATACATGATTTAATTTAATATTGTTGTTAGTTTTAGAGTTTAATTTCAACGTGGCTCGCCCTGTAAAGTTCAAATAAAATCAAAACTTTTATTTCAAACCCAAAAACATTCGGTATTCAATGGGTCGATAAATGTACAAACTGCCTTCCGTCATATTACAGACAGTCTTCCAATTTTGTTGGGCTGTAAGAACTGCTTCTTTGATTTCCGCTTATTAATTCCTTACCTAAAACATTTTACCTTCCTTAAACTAATTTGATTAATTTTACAAGATATAGTAGGTAGAAAATATTACATTTTACGTTTTTCTTTAAATAAAACGCACTCAATAAATCACCACTTGAATTAGTAAATACCGCCATCTAGCGTTTTGTGTTGGAATGACTAGTCAATGTTTAGTAGTATGCCGCGGAAATAAAAAACAAGGTATTAAATAACATTGTATAGAAACGTCAAATTTTATTAGAATAAGAATTTTTCTACGCTTGGTACAACGACTACGCGATACTGGTAGTTTTCATCGCCCTAGATTTATTTACGGCCATTTTGAACCTTAAACCAAAATTATGTAGAATTGTCTAGACTTTCTACGGATGTAAGCAAAGGCATATATTTATATAGGAGTTTTGGGTGAAATTTAAAGTTTTCTTATTTAATTTTTAATTGCGCCCCCTAGCGATGAAATACGGAACTTAATAATTTACAGCATTTTATCATGACCACATTCATAACACAAATTTTTTTCCCATTATTGTCAGATTGACAGGTCCTGAGATACAGCCGCTTACCTCGCTTATTTGTCCACCCGGTTGAAGGGAAGAATTGATTGAAAGTTTATTTCACATACAACTCTGTTAATTAAGAAATTCCTCTCCTGATTCGTTCAAATGGATTTGTTTTAAAACATCATATAAACAAACTAAAGTTAGTCTACTGGAACACCCGGAAACAAAATTGCATATTGTTTAAGTTCAATATTTTTAACTTTGTGTACAAAATCATACGAATATCGAATCTGAAAGTTAAGCTGTTGATAGCAAGGATTACTAAATTTACGAGACAAGTATTTGGACAGCAGATAAGTAGGTGCACTAATACCAGAAACAATAGGTCGCACAACATTAGCTAGTTTATCAGTCTTAGGGAAGCAATACATTCTAAGTAGTATAGGATTAGATACCGCTGATCGAAACCTTAAAAAGTCATCCAAAACTTCTTTACAACGAAACCTTCCCAGTTGTATTATTCATTTTAAGAAGACGATTTTTGTGATGACCAGTATACCTCCTTTGAGGTAGAAACAATTTTTACCTTCCAGCCTATATATATATATATATATATATATATATATATATATATATATATATATATATATATATATATACACACATATTAAATTATAGGTTATGAGTAGAAGGAATCCACTTCAGGGCCACCGACTCCCGGCGTCGCTACACCTGGCGTCTAAACTTCGTGCAATCGCGGAGGGGTGTCGGCTGTTTTCGGAGGACATTATCTCGAAGTCCCCCTCCTTTTTTTGTCAGTTTCTTTTCGGGGTCCATTTTCAACCTCTTTAGTAAATTTTCAACCCCCTTGATGCCGTTTTAAGTCTAATTAAGACCGTGTTGGCTGTATTAAGAGTCTTTTTGTCAGTCCAAAGGGGTGCGGTTGGTCCAGATACATCTTGGTTCATCTTAATTCAACATCGTGAGTCTTTTTGGCGGTCCAGGCGTCGCGACGCCTGACGTCTGAGCTTCGTGAAACCGCCGAAGAGTGTCGGCCGTTTTCGGAGACCATTTTTGTGTCTTTGAGTGTCGGCGTCTGAACTTCGTGTAAGGGTGTCGGCCGTTGTCGGAGGCCACTTTTATATTTTCGTAGGACATCGTACATAGGGCGTCGACGCTTGAACTTCTTCTAATACATAAACTAAATTTTAATTACATGGAGTAATATAGAAATGGTTTCTGATTGGTCATCTATCAAGCTAATACATAAACTGAGTTTTAATTACATGGAGTAATATAGAAATAATCTCAAGATATTGATCTGAAATCGTATTCTATCAAAATACCTTGGATATTACCGGTAATAAAAAGATAAAGGGGGTTTTAATAATTTAATATAAGTAATACCATTTTCAAGATTACTTATCATGCATCAGCAGCACGTCAATCTCAGCATCACATAGTACTTATAATACAGTTTCTAATTGAATATTTATTGGTTGTTTTGCCTGTCGATCCTAAAGAATACATTAACACATCACAGCCCTACTCTTCAGCTTCGTTAGATGCCTTGATATTGAGACGGTGTGCAGGATATAATCCATCAGAGTTCCACTGTAATGATGGCAAGGTTAGAAAAAATCTTGCAGAGTAATGTAAGTTTCTTCAATAATGATATCATTTTGTTATCAATTTTGCAGTACATTGATTTTGGTTTTAGACCAGCTGAAGTACAATTAATAAACAACCATTTATTTGGACGATACCAGAAAGTACACTTAATTGTCGTATATTCAAATGAGGCGGTTCATGCGGGAGTCCGGAAAGCAATGGGGGCCCATATTATTTTCAATGTTTACACTCAATTTTTCATTTTAATTAAAAGTTAGTAAGGTTCACACATCCACTAAGAATTCATAATTATTCAAACAGTAAAACAGAGTGGCTTGCGCTTTATCTCTTGCACACGTAAATACGATAAAATATCGCACACAACAGGCAAGCTCGAGTGGTATGGCACGTAAAGTGAGCATAAAATTTATGCCTTGCGGGCTTATCATCGCATGATAACCATGCACAAACCATCGCATGATAACCACACACAAACTATTATTGCTTATTAAATGAAAACTTCGAATTGTTAGCCGTTGTTTGGACAGTAAAACACACCATTAATATATTTTATATGAAAGATTCATCATGCAGATTAATTAAAATCAGATTAGTGTTAGTTGAGTATAATATGACATTTCATTACGTGGTATAGAAAACATAAAAGTAGATGCATTATCATGAATAAACTTATGAGTTAGATTATTTAACGTGAAGTAATATAATCGTATCAACCAGAAATTAAGTTAGAGATCAAAATAGGAAAGTGGAAAATACAAATAGCTTTGGTAATACTTCTGATGTGAAACCTCATCAACTATATGTCGGAGAATTCTTGAACAATCCTGTAATTTCAACAGAAAATGGAGGAATCAATTCAAAAAATTGATGGTTGAAATAACAGAATATCGTGAGGTTAGGTAACATATTATATGACACAAGAAGGCAAATAGGTTGTATAACGCAATACTGTTTAAGTACTCATGTCCTAGACGCTGCGATTCGACAAATACGGTTATTATCGAATAGACAAGGATATCCAGTAATAAAAGAAGGAAACACAACAAAAGTTTTTATATTTAAAACTAACGAAAATGAAGCTCTCATAAATCAATTCAAACAAATAAACACTTCACGTGAAGGAAATGATAATAACGAGAAGAGGTATAATATTAGGGTATGTATCATACCAAATGTTAATAGAATAGAGTGTAAGGAAACAAAACAATTAATAATAAAAAACTTTTACATATTACCAACTGGTAGGAATGCAGGGATTAATAGAACCTATACAAATAGAAGAGTTTTAGGACAATTTAAAACGTAATGTAGAAATTTTAAGTGTAGGGAGTGTCAAATACATAAACATTAAAAACCCTGCAAAGAACTATAGACGATATTAGAATACTTATCTTTTTTGGGTTTTTAATGGTGTATTTGTATATTAATGCAATGCCATTTAAACGTTTCGATACCACTTACAGTATTAATATTATCTATTAAAATTATTTAAGATGTTGAAGCAATTTTGTAAAATTTGAAAAATTAAAGCATAGACATAAGCCTGCTATTAATATATAATTATAGACGATAAACACGACAGCGTCGTTATCATTTGAAACTATTTATTTAGATTTAATAGGCGTTATCTATTGAAAATAGAGAAGCCGAAACGGTATCCAGAGTGTCAATCATATTATTGAAACATTTGATATTCTAAAAAACTAGTAACGAGCCAAGAAAGGGAATTTTTGCAAAAGTTTTTCAAGAACATACTACAATTTTCAGCATAAATCAAATAAGTTCGACGGCATATCACCATAAGACTTTAAGTGCGTTAGAAAACAGTCTCAAAAATTAAGATGCTGACTTAAGAATACAAATAACTAATTATACAGAAACAGAGAGTACGTGGGCACCATTCAGCATTTTGCTTTCAATAACACACTACATACTGAAGCAAAATGGATATCGAATAGAACTAAAATATAGGTTGGAAACGTCGTGTTATGACGCAGAAAGAATTTAATTAAACCAAAATTACACAACAAAGGTAGGTTAGGCCAATATTGTAGTACTAGTAAGCACAGATTTAGTGTCAAAGCAATAATAAGCTAAAAGAAATTTATGAGAAACCATAAAAAGTGATAAAAGACAAATCACCAAACGTTGTAATGAAAATAAGAAATAAATTAATGCCGTTATACAAAAAAAAGTAAATTTATTTAATAAAACAGACGAAGTAATAAAAGGTGAAGTAGCTTAAGAAATTACCGTAAAATCGGCCAACTTCGACGCTTTTTAATGGTATTTTTTAATTTGCGCCGTTTTAAATTTTTTTTGTACACATGTAAACGATGGAAGTTCACGATGAAAGTATTCTGAGTGGAATATGATTTTTTTTATTTTAAAATAGCCGACAGTTTTTACGGAAAGGTACCATTTATATGGTGTCAAAGTTGCACGCATTTTCGGCCAACTTCGACACCTATTGAAAATTAGTATAAAGTCGATGTAGATCAATTGTTTAGGCATCTTCGACACCTAATATTCTAAAAAAAAAAAATTTTATTTAAAAAACGTATATACCTAGGTTAAAAAACTATTAAAAACGAAAAAATATACTTATTGCCATATGTCATCTATATGAAACTAAAAAAGAAATGTTCCAAGTTAACATAAAAAAATAAGTGCTTAAGACAATAATTTGCAACATTAATAATAATAGATAAATAAATAAACAAAAAGAATTAATCTCTGTCAAGACAGGCCTCATACTCATAATAGACTTCTTTGCTTCGGCCGTTGCATGTACCACAGATCCACTTACTACACCTATGCACTGTATCCACTCAGCACCTCTGTACCTTGAAAAATCACATTGGCTTATTCCACAGAAATTTTCATCTTATGGTTCTTGGCTGCTAGATGGTTGAGATAAGGTAGTAGAGGTTTGTGAAACACTAGGTTTAGTTGATGGATTCAATGTGACTTCACAGCCCGGAATGATCTTCTTTCCACGTTTTCGCTTAGCTGCATATGCTGTAAAGCCCCTCTGGTTCCCTAAAAACTCGAGAAAACTGGCATTTAAACTGGACCTTCCACTTCTGTCGTCATCTGATGTTAAGTCAGAATTGTCTGGTAGCACGCGCAGCACTTGGTCGGGATCAAAAGGGTGCAGACCAGTCTTTCGAATGCTCGAACGGGCATTTTCACTCCCATTATTCTTTTCCAATTTGGAATAGAGGCTACTTAACAACGACGGAAAATGCTCTTTTGGAATAGATCCTTTGGAACGGTTTTGTTTTCGACAATTTTCCAGAACGTTTCTCCAGTAAACTTTTAGTGGACGAAAAAAATCCACGTCCAAAGGTTGCATGAGGCGAGTGGCGTTAGCAGGAAGTGTTGTAAAGTAAATACTGTGCTCTCTGCATAACTGTATCACGCTGGGTGAGAAATGAGATGTTAAATTATCTGGAAAGTAGAAAGGGGATACCTTAACGCATCTGGCAACACCGCTTTTTTACGTCACAAGACCGCCCACGTGGGGGACCGGATTTTCCACCCCTAATTATTTTTTTACTCGCTTACGTGTACGACGCATTTTTCATCCCTATTTTTACACACTCGCGTGTGAGACCGTATTTTCATCCCGGTTTTCATCCCTAATTATTTTTATATACCCACGTGTGAGACCGAGGTTTTCCACCCTTATCTTTACTCGCTTACGTGTACGACGCATTTTTCATCCCTATTTTTACACACTCGCGTGTGAGACCGTATTTTCATCCCGTTTTTCATCCCTAATTATTTTATATACCCTCGTGTGAGACCGTATTTTCAACCTGTTTATCCCTAATTATTTTTACATACACCCACGTGTGGGACCGTATTTTCAACCTTTCTTTTATCCCTAATTATTTTTACTCGCTTACGTATAGGACGTGTATTTTCACCCTTATTTTTAATAAACTTATGACGCCGGTTAAAGTTGTCACCTAAACATATGGCAACACTGCTTTGGATTTTGACGTCACAAGACCGCCTGCGAGGGATGTACATTTCAACCCTGACAGTATTTTCAACCTTTTGTCTGTATTAAGAGCCCTTTTGGTGGGATCCCCTAAAGGATAGGCAAATGCATGCGCACGTAGGATCGTTTTTTTACCTATTTTTAAGGGTTAATAAACGGTAGGATATTTTTAGTATTAAAAGAAACTAATCAAGGTAAAGATAACGTATACATTTGATTTTAAAATACACTATTAAATACTATAATGACAATAAACAGTTAATGGTATTGCATAATCAGTTAATTACCCTGTTATACAATGTGAATGTACGGTTTAGCGACTATTTAAAATGTGTTTATTAATATTTATTAGGATTCCGTTTTTTGTCAAAAAAGAGATTGCATGATTGTTGTTATTAAATTTATTAGGTTCCTTTTAATCCAATATCTAGATTGTGGTCCTCTAGTGGTGAAAATTCATTTGAATATATTTTAAAATGAAATTGATTTAAAAATAAAACGTGTAATTAACTAATTGATTAACCTGCTTACAGCAATAGTAATTATCGAAAATTAAGGAATGTCGCTTTTATTTATTTACCTTTTTTAATACGTATTATTTACATGCAATATATTTTGGTTTTTAAATATGAGTCACAATGTGTCCTTTTTGCTTTAATTATGGGTCATAATTAAATCTAGTTGTCGCTCAAGGTAATCACTACCAAATTAATCTCATGTACAACAAGAAACTTAATATCAATAATGTATAACAAAGTATTTTTTATAATGCCATTTTTCGCATAGTTTAATGTCCATGTAAGGATCGTATTTTAGCCTTGAGAGATCGGATTTGGTCTCGGTCAGACTAGGGGTTGGTCCAGTATCGGAGATTGTATTCTAAATTGTCTCCTGTGAAAGTTAGCTTTACAAAAACACAGACACAATCACAAGCCGAGCACGAGCACAAGCATAAACACAATCACAGGAACAATTACAAGCCCAAGAATCAGGACATGCACAAACAAGCACAGTACAAGAACAATCACAAGCACATGCACAAACACAAGCACAGAAACAAACACAAGTACAAGAATCAGCACGAGTACAAGCACAAACACAGGAACCAACACAAACACAAGAATCAACACAAGCACAATCACAAGACAAGCACAAGCACAAGTCACATACAAATACACAAACACGAAAACGAAAACCGAAATTTGAGAACGAGAGAGAAAACGAGAGAGAACGAACGAGAAACGAGAGAGAAACGAGAGAAAGAGAGAAACGAGAGAGAACGAGAGAGAACGAGAGAACGAGAGAGAACGAGAGAGAACGAGAGAGAACGAGAGAACGAAGAGAACGAGAGAAACGAGAGAAGAAACGAGAGAGAACGAGAGAGAATAGAGAGAAACGAGAGAAACGAGAACGAGAAACGAGAGAAACGAGAGAGAGAGAGAACGAGAGAAACGAGAAGAATGAGAGAGAACGAGAGAGAACGAGAGAACGAAGAGAACGAGAGAGAACGAGAGAGAACGAGAGAAACGAGAGAAACGAGAGAGAACGAGAGAGAACGAGAGAAACGAGAGAACAGAGAGAACGAGAGAGAACGAGAGAAACGAGAGAACGAAGAGAGAACGAGAGAGAACGAGAGAGAAAGAAGACACAAGACAAGTTTGAGACAATTGCCGACCGTACAACCGAAGGAAACACCAAATAAAAGAATAACAAGACCAGAGCACTAAAACAACGCCAAGATCAATGTCCGCGTTAGCAAAAGTCTAGCTGTAAAGGTCAATACAGCCATAAGGTTTAACCCCAAAAGAAATAATAAAAATAGAAACGGTCCTTCATGACGAGTAAAAATAATTAGGGTTAGAAAATAGGTAAACAGAAACAGTTAATGATGAAAAGATAAGAGAATAGGTTAAAACGTACAGTGTAAAGAGTGAAAAACGTTACAGAGTAAAATGAAAAATACGTACGTAAAATGGAAAATCACACGTGATGAAAATGTACAGTAACAATTAAGTTGACGTAAAATCTTGATTTTGACGTCACAAGCCCGCACGTAACCTGTTTCCAACTTTTTACCGCTTAGTGTGACCCTGATTTTAACCCAAATTTCTGCACACCCACGTGAGGCAGGATTCATATTTTTACACGTTACGTGTAGGACGTATTTTTCCACTATTTTTACACACTCACGTGTAGACTGTGTTTTCAACCCTATTTTTCACACCCACGTGTGAGACCGTATTTTCAACCAATTATTTTCGCTTACGT
This sequence comes from Vesta saturnalis, assembly GCA_036346205.1. NCBI lineage: Eukaryota > Metazoa > Arthropoda > Insecta > Coleoptera > Lampyridae > Vesta > Vesta saturnalis. The sequence continues at coordinate 2,315,307 of JARFJB010001466.1, forward strand.
ATAGGACGTATTTTCAATTTTACACTCACGTGTGAGACCGTGTTTTCAACCTATTTTTACACACCCACGTGAGACCGTATTACCCTATTTTTATTATTTCTTTTGGGGTTAAACCTATGGCTGTATTAAGGACCTTTGCAGCAGGACTTTGCTAACGCGAGGACAGGGTGGAGCTGATCTTGGCTTAGAACTGTATTTAGGTTGAGCTTAGGGGCTGGTCTAGGTTATTCTTAGGGTTATTTGGTGGTGTTAAGGCCTTCTGGTTGTAACCCTGAGGTCAGGCAATTGTGCTCAAACTGTGTCTTGTAAGATATGCTCTCTCTCTCTCTCTCTCTCGTTCTCTCGTTCTCTCGTTCTCTCGTTCTCTCCGTTCTCTCCGTTCTCTCTCGTTCTCTCTCTCTCTCGTTCTCTCTCTCTCTCTCTCTCTCTCTCGTTCTCTCTCGTTCTCTCTCGTTCTCTCGTTCTCTCGTTTCTCGTCTCTCTCATTTTCTCGAAGCACAAGCGCAAGCACAAGTACATACAAATACACAAACACGAAAACGAAGACGAAAATTTCAAACACGAAAAATCGTAAACGAAAACGAAAACGAAAATTCGCAAACACGAAAAATCGTAAACACGAAAATGAAAACGAAAACACGCAGAGCTGCAGAATGAATTAAGACAAGGATTTAAATAAAATGATTTTCTTTGTTTATCTGTTTTATTATTTAGTCCTTATACCCGAATGGAAGAGTATCAAAGTTTTCAATTCTCCGTCGCTTAGAGTAACTTATATATATATATATATATATATATATATATATATATATATATATATATATATATATATATATATATATATATATATTAGTTTGAGGTCTACTTAACACATTCTCTGGTTCTCCTCGTTTCTCTCGTTTCTCTTCTCTCTCTCTCGTTCTTCTTCGTTCTCTCGTTCGTTCTCTCTCGTTCTCTCTCGTTCTCTCGTTCTCCTCGTTCTCTTCTCGTTCTCTCTCGTTCTCTCTCGTTTCTCTCTCTTCTTCTCTCTCGTTCTCTCTCGTTCTCTCTCGTTCTCTCTCGTTCTCTCTCTCTTCTCTCTCGTTCTCTCGTTCTCTCTCGTCTTCTCTCTCTCTCTCTGTCTCTCTCGTTCTCTCTCGTTCTCTCTCGTTCTCTCTCTCTCTCTCGTTCTCTCTCGTCTCTCTCGTTCTCTCTCTCTCTCGTTCTCTCTCGTTCTCTCTCGTTTTCTCTCTCGTTCTCTCTCTCGTTCTCTCGTTTCTCTCGTTCTCTCTCGTTCTCTCGTTCTCTCGTTCTCTCTCGTTCTTCTTTCTCTCTCGTTCTCTCGTTCTCAAATTTCCGGTTTTCGTTTTTTCGTGTTTGTGTTTTGTACTTGTGCTTGCGCTTGTGCTTGTACTTGTGATTGTGCTTGTGTTGATTCTGTGTTTGTGTTGGTTCCTGTGTTTGTGCTTGTACTGTGCTGATTCTTGTACTTGTGTTTGTTTCTGTGCTTGTGTTTGCATGTGCTGATTGTTCTTGTACTTGTGCTTGTATTTGTGCATGTCCTGATTCTTGGGCTTGTAATTGTTCCTGTGATTGTGTTTATGCTTTCGTGCTCGTGCTTGTGATTGTGTCTGTGTTTTTGTAAAGCTAACTTTCACAGGAGACAATTTAGAATACAATCTCCGATACTGGACCAACCCCTAGTCTGACCAGACCAAATCCGATCTCTCAAGGCTAAAATACGATCCTTACATGGACATTAAACTATGCGAAAATGGCATTATAAAAATACTTTGTTATACATTATTGATATTAAGTTTCTTGTTGTACATGAGATTAATTTGGTAGTGATTACCTTGAGCGACAACTAGATTTAATTATGACCCATAATTAAAGCAAAAGGATTGCGACACATTGTGACTCATATTTAAAACCAAAATATATTGCATGTAAATAATACGTATTAAAAAAGGTAAATAAATAAAACCGACATTCCTTAATTTTCGATAATTACTATTGCTGTAAGCAGGTTAATCAATTAGTTAATTACACGTTTTATTTTTAAATCAATTTCATTTTAAAATATATTCAAATGAATTTTCACCACTAGAGGACCACAATCTAGATATTGGATTAAAAGGAACCTAATAAATTTAATAACAACAATCATGCAATCTCTTTTTTGACAAAAAACGGAATCCTAATAAATATTAATAAACACATTTTAAATAGTCGCTAAACCGTACATTCACATTGTATAACAGGGTAATTAACTGATTATGCAATACCATTAACTGTTTATTGTCATTATAGTATTTAATAGTGTATTTTTTAAATCAAATGTATACGTTATCTTTACCTTGATTAGTTTCTTTTAATACTAAAAAATATCCTACCGTTTATTAACCCTTAAAAATAGGTAAAAAAAACGATCCTACGTGCGCATGCATTTGCCTATCCTTTAGGGGATCCCACCAAAAGGGCTCTTAATACAGACAAAAAGGTTGAAAATACTGTCAGGGTTGAAATGTACATCCCCTCGCAGGCGGTCTTGTGACGTCAAAATCCAAAGCAGTGTTGCCATATGTTTAGGTGACAACTTTAACCGGCGTCATAAGTTTATTAAAAATAAGGGGTGAAAATACACGTCCTATACGTAAGCGAGTAAAAAATAATTAGGGATAAAAAGAAAGGTTGAAAATACGGTCCCACACGTGGGTGTATGTAAAAATAATTAGGGATAAACAGGTTGAAAATACGGTCTCACACGAGGGTATATAAAAATAATTAGGGATGAAAAACGGGATGAAAATACGGTCTCACACGCGAGTGTGTAAAAATAGGGATGAAAATGCGTCGTACACGTAAGCGAGTAAAAATAAGGGTGGAAAACCTCGGTCTCACACGTGGGTATATAAAATAATTAGGGATGAAAAACGGATGAAAATACGGTCTCACACGCGAGTGTGTAAAAATTGGGATGAAAATGCGTCGTACACGTAAGCGAGTAAAAAAATAATTAGGGGTGGAAAATCCGGTCCCCCACGTGGGCGGTCTTGTGACGTAAAAAAGCGGTGTTGCCAGATGCGTTAAGGTATCCCCTTTCTACTCTGGAACAACAACTTTTTCACCTGGAATTCTGTTAACATGAGGTAAAAACACCTTTTGAAACCATAGTTCGAATGTTGTGGCATCAAACCACCCCGATTTTGTTACATCATATTTCGTGCCATGTGGGCCCCCCTACACCAATTTTCGTAAACGTTGTCGGCCTTATATACAACAAATGGTGGCAGAATTACACTGTCAGCAGAAATACAGAACATTAACGATATTGAAGTCTTGGAATGTTCTATAACCCTTTCCACTCGTTTTGTACCCCCTTCGCGCCGGGATCATCGGAAAAATTTGTTTCGTCAAATTGAAGAGCCGATTCGGTGTAATATTTACAAGTTTCTCTCTAATATTTTCGAAGAACTGACTCACCATTTCTCTAGACAGCGAAGCTCTTGCTCGACTGATGTTATGCCTCTCCATAAAGTTAGTATGAAATCCTTAGCGGGCATATTATCATGAAACACAGGGTTCTTAATGCTCTGTTTATCTAGATAACCCTTAATTATAAGGCAAATATCGTTTTTATTTAATGGATATGACCATTGTACCAGAGCAGCTATTGTGTCCACAATCAGTTACTCCTCTTGGGGCTTCAAAGCTGTTGTTACCGTCAAGCCCCGTCCAATATTCTGTAAGGCGTCTTCTACTGCTTGCTGCGTATATCGCCGGTAGCTACGACCCTGGACCACTTTACGTAAAACTTTTACGTCGACATTTGTAATCGAAATCTAACATTTGTACCATCGCCGTGTGCTCTACTAACTAGCCGTCAACTACATTTGGTATTGCGCACGTAGTATTAATGTAGGAGTAGGGAGTTGTTGTCGAAGTTACCCGAAGTATCGAAGTTGGCCGATTTTACGGTATGTAAACATAAGAGAAGAAATAAAAGACTAAGTAAGGTTTACTTTCTTTTTGCAGCAAGGGAGAAAATGTAGTAGGTAAGCAACAAAGTAAGGAAGTACGAAATGTTTGATAAAAATAATGTAGCAGATGTATATTTCATCAAACATGTTAGTAGTGACCACGAACTTGTTTGCTATTACAATTTAGAGATTCTCAAAGATAAATAAATTTTAATAAATAAGGACCTTAGGGCTACTCACAGCTCGTCCACTTTCATAACTTTCACTTAGCCAGATAAGTAACATATATATGTTAGGAATTTATTTAGTTCATCCTAGTTGACCGCTGATGATAGTTTAGCTATTGAGTCGCATTCGCTGTTCTTAATTTTGTGTGGTACATGGATGTTTAAAATATTTAGACCCTGCAACATTGTATTAACTTTGTAAATTTAATTACCCATGCATGCGAAATTCTGGAAACTGTTTCTGCTGCTGCTATTTCAGATTTTTTTTTTAATTTCTTATTTGTCGCTCTGATTAGATTTTATTGTTGATATCAAAACATTTTTTGTTGCAAATTAAATGAAAATGTTAGTCACATTAAAACAACTTTCAATTTTAAGCTGAAAATCGGTATTTCAATCCATTCATACAATCAACCAAAGCAGTTTTATGTCATAGTGAGAGGTATGTAGAAACTTTAATACTACTTAATACTGAACATACATTTAAGATAATGGCTATTTTAGTTTTAAATCAAGAAAATAACATTATTTTTTGCATTAAAAAAACGAACAAATAAAGCAATGTCTTTATACTGCAACAAACTTAGTTTAAGATTTTGTAATTATTTATTTTATTTCGGAACATCCTTCATAGTTCTTATTTTTTCATTACGATGTTAATGGTAGATTATTATATAAGACGTGTAAGTTGATCATTATTGAGCTCAAGTTTTGCAAAATTGAGCGAAATTTTGATCAACTTACTCGTCGAACTCAATACACTATTTTATCATCAAGCCTCAAATAAGTATACTTAGAAGTGATGGTTGCTGACAAGTGTGCGTCATTCTGACAGATTGTTTCTATCTGAAAGTTTTTAACAAAACCACATTATCCTAGCCCCATTATTAGTTTCTATCTGAAATTTCTATCAAAATCACATTGGCCTAGCCCCATTATTTTCAATTTCAGTCTCACTACTAGGTTGAAATGAATAATGCTGCAAGACGTATGTGATTTGAAATACACAAATAAAAGACTTTTTTTTTATTTCTACATATTTACAATCTACTCAGAGTATATGAGAGTAATAGGTAAATGTTATCTCAAATGTATAAATATACACAAGTCATGAATTGGGATCGGGCCATTGCCCTCCTCCCAGGGTTCTACACTAACAAAAGCAGTTAGGGGAATAGGTCTTGCGGCCAGGTACGTGGGAGCCTTCTACATTTGCTGGTTGCTGTGCGAGGTGTCCTACTAGGTCATTGTCATGTCCTGGTAGCTTAAGATTGTATGCTTGAGCGAGGCGCTGGATTTCAGTTGTTACATACGGGATTTTTAGGTCCGTGTGAATAGTGTCATTGTTTACGTACCATGGTGCGTAGTGATCATGCGGAGTATTTTGGATTGAGCTGAATTCCATAGGTGCAGATGGGTTTTATACACATACAAGTCTTCTGTTAGTGAAGGTTATTTGCGCTGACTTTTCGCTGTTTCCTATTATTCTCCATTTGTTAACCCAGTCTTGTAGGAGATTGAGGTGACTCTCTAGATGGGCTGTCGCTGTTGCAGGTGATTCACTAGTTGCAAGGATGGCTACACCGTCAGCAAACACGGCGATATTGGTGTTTTGCATGGCTGGTGAATCGAATGAGTAAATCAGATAAAGCAAAGGGCCTAATACACTTCCTTGCGGCACTCCTGCTTTAATTTGATGGTAATCCGAGGTTGAGTTGTTTATTGCAACTTGGAAGAAGGTTTCAGTGAGGTATGATTTTAGGATCAGATAGATCTGTTTTGGGAAGTGTAACTTAATTTTTATAATAGGCCTGTATGCCATATCTTATCGAAGGCTTGCTTTATATCTAAAAATGCAGCTGGTTTTAAGACTTTCTATTATTTGGTTGACAATCCGGTGACATTGATGTATTACTGAGTGGGCTTCTCGAAAGCCAAACTGGAAGGTCGGGATTATCTGATCAAGATTTACAGTTTCTTTTATTCCTTTCAATAGGAGCCTTTCGAAAAGTTTCGACAATAAAGGTAATAGGCTTATCGGTCTATAGGAGGATGGGTGGTTGGGTGGTATGCCAAGCTTTGCGATCATAGTAATCTTAGCACACGTCCACTGTAACAGGAAGTAAGTTCATCTCATTATGTTGTTGTATATTGTGGTGAGCAGGACCAGTGCTTTTATTGACAGATGTTGCAGTACTTCACCTACGGTCAAGTCATATTGAGGGGCTTTTCTGGTGTGCGTAATGTTTATTTGCTGTCGTTTTTTTGATGGGGAGAAGGGTTGTATTGGCGGCGATAGTTGGCAGAGAGCGGTTGGGAAATCTTCAATTTCGGCATTGTTGTGGATGTCTTATGGGTTCGGGGTGGTGAATATAGTACCAAAGTGTTCTGATAAGGTGTCCGCTTTGTCCTTATCTGTTGTAGCCCATATATCATCAGGCTTTCTGATTGGTGGTATTGCTATTAACGGCCTCTTAAATTTTTTGTTACCTTCCATATTGAATGGTCAGTAGGATAAAGCTTGATGACGTATTCTTTGAATGTTTCTCTACGTGCTTCCGCAAGTGCGGTGTGTAGTTGATGGGTAAGTCTATTATAGATTGTTTTGTCGTGTCTGTTCTTTGTTGTTTGCCATTTTTTTCCGCCTCTTCGTTTCTCAACGACTAGGTTACGTATATGTCGAGGGATGTTGTTGATTACAGGATTGCAATTTATAGTATTAGGTGTGGCTTGCCAGACAGCGGCTTGTATTGTTGTAAGATGGTGTACTGCTTCATCCAGATCTTCACAGTCTTTAATTCTGATATTTAGGTTAATGTTGTAAACAATTTTAACAGATATTACTACTGACAAAGGTAACTGTAAGTGTTATCCAAACGTTTAGATTGTATAATTTAAAATACACCATTAAAAAAGCAAAAAGATAAGTATTTTATTATGATTTATTTTTTAATTTTTGTGTTTTACGGATTATAATTAAGATTAGATATACACAACTTTATATCGTTAAAATCAGAAAAAATATAAGGAATTTAATAAGTTAACTTTCGCTTTTTAAAAAAAGGTAAGTTAGGGTTGTAACTTAAAAAGCAGTGATTAAAGACACAAAAATACAATGTTCTATTTTTTTGTAATTATTAGAGTAGTTGGACTGCAGTTACTTGTACTACGGCCGGAAACTTATTTATTCAATATAAGAATAAAAAAATAAATGTAAACTTATAAGTGATAATTATTTTGCATTGACTAGAAGTAAGAATTAATTATAATCAAAATAATACTTCATTTGTAAAATGTAGAATTGTTTCTTTTCTAATTTGTAATTGTTACATTTGCATATTTAAAATTAAAATTTATGAGTGTTATTAGATAATATGTACCATAATTAGGTAAATGTATGTACATATTAGTTAGTATGGTCAATGTAAAGAAGTAAACAACTGTAATTGTGTTCGAAGATAACTGTAAGTGTGTATCCAAACGTTTGATTGTATAATTTAAAATACACCATAAAAAACAAAAAAGATAAGTATTTTATTATGATTTATTTTTTAATTTTTTATGTTTTATGGATTATTATTAAGATTAGATATACACAACTTTATATCGTTGAAATCAGAAAAAAAAATAAAGAATTTAATAAGTTAACTTTCGTTATTTAAAAAAAGGTAAGTTAGGGTTGTAACTCAAAAAGCAGTGATTAAAAGTTTTTTTTTGAGTACTACATCCAATTAATCTTAAAATTATCTATTAAAAACCCCTTTGATATTTTACTGTATTTTTAATAACTAACGAACCAACGTTGATTGAAAATTTTAACGATTTTCAGTTTTTCTCAAATAAATCGGAAACTTGGCAACAATGGTCAATTTTCTTGCCGGGTTCTAAATTTTCATGTAATTCTGCCCAACTTAAACAATTTTGTATCTCTTATAATAACAAAGTTACCTATACAACGTAGTGACATTTTTGCCACCCTGTATACATACATAACAAGCATTCATGACTAACACGTTTGATGTTATAACTAGCTTAAATTTTAAGCAAATATGTATCTCTTTAAAAGTATAGGTACATTATTTTATCTTCAAGAGTCTAATAAACGTGTCATTATTACTGTCAATTGAACTGTAATTGAAACTAATAATGGTGCTGGGACAATGTGATTTTGATAAAAAATTTCAGATAGAAATTAATAATGGGACAAATTCAAAAACTACTTATACTTACTAATTTTATTTTCTTTATTTTTAATGTAATTTAAATTAAGAGTAAAAATTAATTTTGAAATGTATGCATACATATAAAAATACTGAAATGTATCTTAGTTATTAAAACATGAATAATCTTCTAAACCTAAGCCCAGCTTTTAATGTGTAAGTATGTTTTATTTTTCCAATTATGAATCGTCTCAAAATTATGTGCGCAATTTAAATGGGTCGTTTATCTTGAAAAACAAATTTTTTGCTGTTGGTATAATTTTGTTAATGAAAATTAAATTGTCTGATTTGTTATTGTAGATTAAGTATGTCGACTTTGCATTTTTTGATCAGTTTTGTTAACAAATATGGAATTTCAATCAAAAAAATCATGTTTAGTAAATGTATGTAAAGTAAGGATGTAAAGGAAAATATGTAATGTGAAATTTGAACAAGATGCATGCATAATATTGAGCAATGGTTGGGCGTGCTGATTGCTCGTGGTCAACCGTGGGTGGCCATCAGGGACCAAGAGGGTAGATATCAAGTGGCTGTCTACAGAGCATGTCGCCACCGCCACCGCCACCGCATACTTTTCTGATTGATGACTTCAGTCAGTTGAAACTGATAGTCGGACCACACACAATTTCAGTGACCGCCTACACATAGCTCCTCCTTGAATACATGTTATGAAATCGACGCTCCGCCTTTAGGGGGAACCCTCTTTGTGTACGTGAGAGACCCTAACCGACTTTTGAGAGAGAGTCAGTCTACTAGGAAACCCCACATATACTGGACACTACTCATGTTTTATTGAGATTGACCAGCTGTTTATAATAAGCGGTACGAAAAAATTGTGGTGCTTTTAGTGTTAAGTGACTGATTTATTGAACGTGTTTATTGTGATATGCTTTTGGGAGCGATGCCTGATGAAAGCGCCGCGGCGCTACTGCTGCCAACTGCAAAGACGCGAGCGACGGACTTCTCCATTGCTGCTATCATGGCTAGAGGCGCCGGATCGCCACAACCGTGTACGCGACCACCATCAGTACATTCTGCTTCAAATGACGAGCAATTACAAGACGGTTAGTAAAATTCATCATTACACCAATTCATTGAGATGCGATACTTTAAGATTGTCGATTAAGTAGTCATTCTGTGTGAAGAAACTGTAAGAAACATACTTAGTTACATTGTAGATTATCACAGCTTTTCATTGTCATACAAATATCTCCATAATGTATAAACTATTACGAATACAATTACAGTTTACGTTGACCATACTAATTTGTACATACATTTACCTAATTATGGTACATATTATCTAATAACACTCATAAATTTTAATTTTAAATATGCAAATGTACAATTACAAATTAGAAGAGAAACAATTCTACATTTTACAAATGAAGTACTATTTTGATTATAATTAATTCTTACTTCTCGTCAATCCAAAATCATTATCACTTATAAATTTATTTTTTTATTCTTATATTGAATAAATAAGTTTCCGCCCGTAGTACACGTAACTGCAGCCCAACTACTCTAATAATTACAAAAAAATAGAACATTGTATTTTTGCGTCTTTAGATGGGCGCTTCGAGTTGCGCATTTTTTAAACCTATGCCATAATCAGATTTGTTTTACCTAACACCAAACACGATTTACTATTATATAAATTACAAATGTGAAAAATAATAAAAAAATAAAATATTGGTATTAGTTGACCTCCTTGTGGGTTATAAGCCTGGTACAAAAGTGTGAAAATCAGGAGGAGCTTTATATAGGTAACTTTGTACCTGATTTTAGCTGCTTTACTTGCGTTAGAAATTTCAAAATCCACAAGTTATGCAGATTCTGTATACAAAATGTAGCCATTTCAGTATCTTTAATTGTTTTAAGAGTCAACACGCCACTATTTAACTTTGTGCACAGAATTTTTAAAATTTTTTTGAACGGCGCCACGTTATAAAAAAAATGTATTACATTCTTTAGCTTTTAGATAATTAAACACTCTTTACTCTTTTCAGGTTTAATAAATATTTAGGTTCCATTTTTACTAGTTTAAATCCTTTTGAATGTAAGTTTCGCACCTTTTCTGTAAAAGAAAATATGATTATTTATGTACCTAATACATGTATATTTCTTTATAAACTACAACTTATAAAGCTGTTGATTTTCTGTTGCACAACTGTAATTTAGGACATGCAATAGTTCTTCATTCTATATAAAGAAAATTTTCTTTTCAAAAGGACTAAAAAAATTGGAATGTAGGTTAAATGTTTGATGAAAGTAGATTAGTTATAATAAAAAAGCACTGCAAGCGGTTGGAATGTTTATATTACATATTTACGTTATAACTTAGATTTTGTAATATATAAATGGTAAATAAACCAATTTGTACCTAATAAATTTTCGATCAGTTGACACTTTCCTGAATTATTAATTATATGTCTTAACGAAAGCTTAATAGAGCACTACCGATTTACACTTTGATTGCAATTGCATGTACCTATCTTCATAGTGGTCAAGATATTTGATACTGAATATCATAAGTTTTTTCAATATTTTAACCGAATAATATAATATAAAAATTCAGGTAGCTTATAATATGGTCACATAGCGCTTCCTTTAATAAAATTAACAAAAGTGATGGACAAAAGGATACACCCATATACAGAGTGTTCAGAAAAATGGAATTATCGTACTGCTACGCCGTATATTTAAGCCAATATAGCTTCTATCGAAAAGCGTTTTAAATAAAACCTGTTCAATATTTTTTGCGCATTTTAAACCGATCTTTGTTATTTTTATGAAAAACAAAAGCGCAGAGATAATTTATCAATTAAAATGTATTTTTTTGTGTATAAGGTATAAGATACACGCTGTCGAATTTATACATTGTTCCTAGTTTTTGCGATGTTTACCATTATTTTTGTAATTATGATCACTGTTTATGTCAGGTAACCAAATAAGTTCGTGCGGTTTTTTTATGGTAAAATAAAAATATTTATTTACAAACAATAATACATTATTACTCATCGAAATAACCACCATTACGATTAATGACCTTTTGCGAACGTAACAACAGTTTTTGTAAAAGTTTATAGATTTTGAATAAAAAAATTGACAGACTGCATTTATAACACCAAGTCTTGTTTGGAACTGTTTATGTCTCATACAGTTGTCAAGAGACGAAAAAGGTGGTAATCACTTGGTGAATATGGATGGTGGGGTAACGTTTCAAAGTCAAGTTCAGAAATTTATTCCCGGGTCAATCTTGCGGTATGCAGTCTGACGTTATCCTGTAAGAATAGGACTTTCTTTCGATTGACTCAATAAGGCTGTTTTTGGATGAGTGCTGCTTGTACTCACTGAAGCTGTTTACAATATAAGTTCGCAGTGATGGTTTGACCCTTTTCCAAAAATTCGTAATGGACTATTCCGATTGCTGAGCACCAAACACACAATAACATTTTTTTGGGTGCAAGGCAACTTTAAGAGTGTGTGGTACTGAATCAGTAGGCGACAACCAATGATACGATGAACTCATGAAGTTGCAAACAAATGGTTTCATCCCTCACGCTGAACGTTTCTGCAAGCTTAGTCGGTCAAGCTGAAATCTCCCGAAGAAAGTCTCTTGAACCGCTTCTGTACTGTTCGATCACCAATGGCACCATCTCCGAAAGCGGTACCACTGCGGCTTTAGTACCAAGTTTTTATTCAAGGTTTTATTCACTTCCATTTTCAACTACTCAAATTCGGAAATAATCAATTGCCGCCAAATATTTATGTACCCGACAAAGGAAGGATTCGTACTAAAGTGAATGACAGATAACAAATACGTGCTACCGATCAACAACTTAAAAAATATTCATGGCACTCTGCTACATACAGAGTTTGGTTACCTGATATTTTCACTACAGGCTTGTCCCTGTAAATTTATGTAACAGGGAATTTTTTTTTAATAGATGACGCACGTTTGAGAAAAATGGAACAGTGGTGAAAGGAAAATGCTATTCACCACTCGATAATGACAAGTCAGTCGTTACAACCCATTCACATCGATAGTTTGGAATAATTATAGATGGAATAGTCTTTATACTTCGAGTCCACTTTCTAAAACTTAGATCTCTCAGTTTATTTACGTAAATTTGGTCTTCAATATACTCCCAACGACTAAACCTGAATTCAAGGACCTCTACGACTGGTCCATCAGTTGGAAAAACTGTTGAGAAACTGCCCGACGTTGATTTCAAATTGAAGAAGGGCTTCGTCTTGTTGTAGCTGTACTGTTATGGTATAAATGCTCATCTGCTTCGCTTAAAGATATGTAATATAAATATTAAACCAAACTTTCGGAACTCTAAGTAATTATTGCTACTACATTGTCATGGAAAAATGTCAGCGCCCCCGCCCTCCACAAAGTATACTTGACGTTGTGTGTGTTTTACATTCTTGAAAACAGTGAATTTTGATAAACCGAGCCCACTATGGTGATGCATGGCCATTTAAAAAAACTAAAACAACTCATGAATATTGGTTTTAATGCACAAAAAGAAATTGAACGGCTTTTATTTAAAAGCAAGATATGTGGGATATTCAATACGTTCCGGCCACCGAGTTAACAGAAATAAAAATGTTTCTTCAATATGCATTGGTTGAAGCATTTGGTAACCAAATCAAAACAAAGGTACTGCAAATAGTGCAAACGTTAATTACTATTGCTTTTAATTTTTTAAAACAATCTCGTAATGTAGCATTTATTTAAATATTATGTACTTATTGTAATCCTTAAGTAAAGAAAACTAAATAATTTTCGAACTGTATTTTGGTTGCAAACGTTAATTTGTAGCTAGACGCAATTAAAGCACTGTTGTGAAAAGTTTAAACCAACAATAATGCGGAATCACCAATGTTACATTATTTACTTTCTGTTTTAACGCATCCTATATTAATCCAATTGATTCAAAACATAATCTACTGAGTGTTTAGATTAGAACACAGTATACTTATTTTTTGCCTACATCTAATGATTATCCGGGTATAAAACCAACAATTAGTATAAGACAGGCATGTTTATATTTATGAATAAATATTGAATTTAAAGCGTTCATAATTTATAAATAATAATTTATACAATGGTAGTTTGCCTAATGGCAATAAACATAATATATTTTGTATTTAAGTTTTAACCAACGCACACTGCGATTATAGTTCGAATAAACTAAATATTTCGTAATAACCAATTTATTATTAGACAGATCAGTAATGTTAAGTCTACTGACCTATATTTTAACTTCCACATTGGTGATTGCCGTGCCCTACTCAGGACTTGTATTCTATTACCTCCAACGAAAATCATTATATTTATTCTATACACCAGTGGTGCACAACCCGCCGCCCACGGGCCGCTTGCGTCCCTCAATGTCAGTCTATGCGGCCCACGGATAAATGTTTTCGATGAAAATTACATTGAGAATGTCGACATTTTTCCCATTATTGTAAGTTAAAACAAACAAATTATCAAAATTTGATAACTTCATAAGGCAATTTGCCAAAAAATTTCTAAAATGCATTTTTAAAGCATGTAGCGAACACAAAAATGGTCTTAAAACATTTTTTTTGTCTATTGATAAAATAAGTTATTCAGATAAATTAGCTTTAGTGGTGGGGGCTGGTAAGTGCATATGCGGGCCCGCAACTAAGCATGTATAAATAAACTTGGCCCCCACTTATAAAAAGGTTGTGCACCCCTGCTATAGACTATTGTATAAAAAAACATATATTACAAAAATTATATTATATAAAACAGCAATCATAAAACATCATGACAGTAAATGTGGGTTACCTATGATTTTTATAAAGCTGAGGATGGGGCCCGTGGCTACAAGCCCACGCTAGCACCTACCATAATCTGGATGTGTCTGCTTAGGGCATAGGTATATTAAATATTTCTAAACAATTATTTGCAAATATTTAGTGAGCATGAAAATACATTGGGTAGTCTATTGTATCAATAAGTCCTTTATAGCTTCGTAATGTACTATAATGGAATACTTTTTTCTGTTTTCTTTCTTCTTCGCTTTCCTTGATTGCGTGAATAATATAACTGATACGTAAATAAACCCCGCTTCCCAGTTATTTTTTAGTACATCGTTTTGAAATAGAGCTAAAAACAAGATAATGTCAGACATTAACAAAGTGGGCAAGTTTATGCAAAATACTTTATAATAAATTCTATATATATATATATATATATATATATATATATATATATATATATATATATATGTATATATATATATATTGTTGTGTTAGTACAAATTACTTTTTCGTCACAATGAAGGCTACAGTCCTATAATGGGTGTTCCCCTAAAGGGCGCTGATATTGTGAATACCACTAATACATTACGCTTGTGATTAATAGCATCTCCAAATAACTGATGAAACACAATGCTCGACATCTACACTGTGTTTGCACTGATAAAAATAACTAATAGCTCTTGGAGTGATGGATACAATTTTGGAAATACGATTTTATAAACCCCCCTAAGAAAAAATCGCTGGATGTAAGATTCTGTGACCATGAGTAGGGCCAAATTAATTACTGGACTATAGCCCTGGGGCACAACGCCTCACGAGGGCGCCAGACCTATCACTTCAGACACAAACAAAATTTCTACTTCTAATTAATGGGGACGAACGTTTAATATTTTTGAACTGCTGCTTTATTATTACGACAAACTCAAAACAAATAATTTTAATTGATGTGGACACGAGACAGCATAAACGTAAAAGGGATAAACATAATAGCAGAATTTGTGTTTGTATTTCGTTTAGTGTTTGGGTTTTTTAGTTCTTGCAACTGTTGCGACTCACGTCAGTCACCCCTCTCCTGTTACATCAGTACCACCTGAGCTAAATAAGAACATTTAGTTTATAGTACTATTATTATTTCTGGCTAAATCCACTAAAGAAGAAATAATAGAAGTAAATATACCAAGGATTACTTAATTTTCGTAGAATCTATATTGGACATTTCGCATACATACATACCCAGATATATTTTTTTACTTTAAGATGGATATGCGGATCAGTGATAAAGCGTTTCATAAGATGTATCCCCCACATTGGACATAAAGCTTCAAACATGGCAACACTTGGTGAATTGGCTTTAGATATTAGAGATCGTATTGGTCAGCTATTTGGAAAGCTTCTAAAAAAATGTTAACTCGATCGTTTACAAGGGCGAACGCAAATAAATCGCTTAACCCAAGTTACGACAGTCACCAAAATCGTCTTCAGAACTTCATAGATGAACATACGCAATCATTCACTGCAATGCTTGAAGCTAATGCCTTGCAGAGTACAATGGATAAACTGGGCACTGGAACTTAGTTAAAAGTGTGGAAATTTGATGGTGTGCTTTGTTGTGTTTGACGAAATATTGAAAATGGCGCCAGTTTGTTGAAGTGGAGCACATACAAGCTTTAAGTGAAACGACCTTCAAACAGCAGGAAAGTTGCAGATTAAAGTAACGAAAGTAGAACAAATTTTAACCGAAAAGAAAATATGAAAATTGCGTTATATTAGAAAGTATGACTTCGGAACTCTCGCGAATGAAATGGACATCAAAGGTAGTGCAAAAATGTTTTAATTTATAAGATTATTATGTAAGCTTCGTACAGCTAAATTTCAACATTTATGCGACAATCTATGGCAGAACATCAGTTTGAAATTGCTAAAGATTTTGGAGAAGAATGCATCAATGCCAACACGATTTAATTAGAGCTGAATTTCTGAGAATGAAGATCTATTAAATAAGTGTCCAAAACCAATTAATTAATTTTATTTTTAAAACGGATTCGAACTTGTTTTATTTCTTACACGCCTTAAAATGCTTGTAAACATTACGTTATCTCTATTCGAAAATGTATATTTATGCATTAAAATATTTTAATTGGGCTGTCCCTGAGATTTACTGATTCACTGATCACCATGCAAAAACTAAACTCTTTACGGGAATTGTTAGTAGAGTAATACAAACATTTAACAGGGATTATGACATGCTGCAATATTTTGCTGAAAGCATTTTTGGCGATGTACACATTTTCAGGGTAGGTACGTTAGGACTTATAAATATCTATTTATTAATATTTATCAATGGTTCGCTTCCGCATTTCTATGGAGATATACAGGGTGTTGCCATAAATCAAATACGCCTTTAAATATTTTTTTCAAATTTGGCGGAATGTGCTCTTTAGAAAAGTAATATTTTGACATAAACTAACTTTTGAAAAATTTAACCTATCGGTGTTAGTAGAAACTTTTAT
The DNA here is from genome assembly GCA_036346205.1 of Vesta saturnalis. NCBI lineage: Eukaryota > Metazoa > Arthropoda > Insecta > Coleoptera > Lampyridae > Vesta > Vesta saturnalis. The sequence continues at coordinate 2,332,031 of JARFJB010001466.1, forward strand.
CCCCCTAATTTTGTCGCCACTGGAGAAAATATTTTTTTTTACTTTTTTTAAATTCTCCATATATTTTTAGTTAAAAAAGTAATAATTTGTTATGAAGCTAAAATGAACGATTTGCTTCTAAACAAAGTCTGCAAGTTCTCAGATAATTAACAATTTATGATTTGTAGTGTAATTTGCCTGTCGGCGTTTTGCTAAACAAGTAATGTTTGCTTTAATCCATACTATTAATTCGATTTTGATTAGAGATTAAGCGTAAAAAGATATACAAATTATGTATGGGCTTAATTTTTGAGACCAGTTGCTTCAATTTAATAAAAATAAAACTCAGCATAACGCAAAATCTATCAAAATTGAATTCAAACAAATTTATTACAACAGTAATAAAATTAACAAAATTACAATAGTTGTTCAAACTGTTGGCCGTTTACTTACGCCGTTTTCTCTGTGAAAAACGCGTTTTTGAGAATAACTCCGGATTGGACTGAATGTGTAACAGCTTAAATTCTCGCTATTAGAACTTTTTCAGCTTCGACGATAGTTTCGTACATTAAGAACTGCATGCAGCCCCTGATAAAAAAAGTGGATAGGGTTCGGGTGAATTACACTACAAATCACAATTTGTTATCTCACTACTTGTAGATTTTTGTTTAGAAGCAAATCTCTACAACACCGTTAATAAAAGGTTTGTGCTTTTTTAATTAAAAATAACGGAGAATTAAAAAAAAATAAAAAAAGTATTTTCTCTAGCATACCACTGGTTACATTTTTCAAAAGTTAGTTTATGTCAAATCATTACTTTTCTAAAAAGCATATTGATCACCAAATTTAAAAAAAATATTTAAAAGCTAATTTTAAATTTTGATTTCAATTTTCAACACCCTGTATCTCAGAAACTAAGCCCTTTAAGGGTTCATGTACTTATACCAAAATTTAGCATTTAACGAGTGCTCTCTGGGGTAGAGCGTTGTCGGTCGAATATAGTAACAACCGGTATAAATGTAAAATATTTAGCAAAATTGTAGAATTGCTTTCTCATATACTTACGTACGTATAAAGAGAAACCTATGTAATCGGTTTAAATTTTCAAACAGTTTTTTTACATTTCTCGACGTCTTGTGGCCTAAAGAATACGAAAAACACATTTTTAGAAAATAAAATCGTATGTCTAACTGTGTGTCTGTTTGTGTTTATGTGCGGGATATTTTTTGAACCATATGAAATTAGGTACAAAAATTCTTTGCCACAAAATCTAGGTCAATTTCGTTAATGAGCAAAATCCAACCAGTGGGGATTGGAAAATTAAAAAAATTCATTGCATCAAATTTTAAACAGTTACATGATTAAAAAAACAAACTAATACTTTTTATATAATTTCAAAATAAAAAATATATAGTAACCTGTGGCGCGCCGTTCTTAGGGTACAAAATTGTGCATTTTTTAATTTATCAAAAGATTTATTTGAAGGTCGGGTTTTTAAGATCACTAAGTATAAATCATTTGTCAAAATTAAAAAATACAAAATGGCGGATCAAAAATGGGGGATTATCCTATTTAACATCCAATATGACTAAAATTCAGGTATTGTGGGCTAATGTTCAATTTTGCAACTTTATTAATTTGTAAAACATCATCCAAATACAAAAATTTAAAAAACTGCCAGTGGCGTTTTTAGGGTGCAGAATGTAAAGGTTGGGTATTAGAGGTTTTTAAGATCGCTAAGAATAAATCATTTGTCAAAATTAAAGAATTCAAATTGGTGGATCAAAAATGGGGAATTATCGTGTTTAAAAACCGATGTGACTCAAATTCAGGTATTGTGGGCTTTGAAGTTATTTATTTACATATATGAGAAAGCATTATGGCAGGTAATTTGGCAGTGGTTATTTAGATTGCAGTAACAAGTTTCACATAACTCGAATTTGCCACTATGATCGAACTCCTTTTACATACCTACATACATGAGAGTTTTTATAAATACCTTCAGCTTACTGAAGATTCTCGATTTTAAGCATTATTCTCATGTTTTAAATATTATTCTACTTTGACTCGCCCAGTATGTTTCTAATGTTTTAAACAGCAATGCCTATTAGTTAATTGACAATTTTTTTAATTCACGTCGAACTTGAATATCCATTGTAAATTATATCCCTAACTTTATTGTATTTCAAAATCACATAGTTTGGCTAACATAACACTTGTATATATATATATATATATATATATATATATATATATATTATATATATATATATATATATATATATATATATATATATATATATATATATATATATATATATATATATATATATATACCGGATGTCTGAAACCTTTCCACGTTCTGTGGCTATCTTTGTTATTATAAGAGGTACAGAGTCTGTTAAATTAGCAAAGTTGGGCAGAATTACATGATAATTCAAAATAAGAAAATTCAACATTGTTGCCAACTTTCTAAGATATCTGAAAATGATTAAAAATCTTCCAAATTTTCAATCGGCTATATCTTTTTTTATATTCAAAATACGAAAAAGTTATACGAGAGACTGTTGATAGCTATTTTTACGCAAAATGGGAAAATGCGAATAAAAAATTTTTTTAATAATTATTTTTCGAGCTACAACCCAAACATACATTTTTCATTCGATGGCTTATTTTTTCTGATTTCAAAAATGTATAGCTTTGTATGTTTAATATTCTTAGTTAACTCACAATTTTCAAAAAAAAAAGGTAATTATAATATTTATTAAACAAATTAAAGTACGCCGTGAACATTTAAATAACAAAATAAACGCATATTCTACTACTAAATTTGTGGAAACAACAAGAAATAATGTACTACATTATCAAAATAAACAAGTTCTAAATAAATTTAACTAACTACGAAGAATAACAGCAAAAAATATAAACAGATAACACCATCATAGAGTGCTTCAAAGTGCCCTCCATTATTTTGAACACACATTTGACATCGTTTTAAAATTTCGTTTTGAACTTTTCATAAACTTTGGGTTCTAATTTGTTGTATAGCAACACGAATTTTATTTTTTAAATCGTTTAGATTGCCAGGTTTTACTCGATACGCTTTGTCTTTAATTGTACCCCACAAGAAAAAGTCCAGGGGGGTTAAGCCTGGAGTTCGCGGCGGCCAAGCTATTGGACCTCGATTTCCTATCGAATTATCAAAACGTTCCTGTAAATAGTTACACACAAGTAATCCATTGTGTGCTGGTGCCCCGTCGTGTTGAAAATAATTCAAATTTTGAATTACGTTCAACGGCAGGTCGTTCAAAATTTCTTCAAATTCGTTTCGTAAAAACGTTAGATATCTTTCGGAATTTAAATTGTGTTCATAAAAAAACGGCTCAAGGATTTTGGTACCAATAATACCGCACCAAACGTTTACTGAAAAAGCATATTGATCTCTCCTCTCAACAGTAATATGAGGATTTTCTTGGGACCATTGGATATGATTTTTTCTATTGAAGATGCCGTTGTTTGTAAATTTTGCTTCATCGGTAAAAAGAATGGTTTTCGAGAATTGATTGTTTGCTTGACTTTCATTAATCAACCATGCAGCAAAACGTAATTTTTTCTGATAATCTTCAATATACAATGTATTTTCTATATGAAAATGATATGGCGTAAAATTATTTTGTTTCAAAATAACCTGGGTTTCATCGTTGGAAGTATTTCACTCGTTCGCAATTTCACGAAGAGATGTAGTAGGTTTAAATTCGACGTAAGCTAAAACACGTTCTTCTGTTTCTAGGTTAACATTAATTTTAAAATTTTGAGGTTTAGTAAAAGCCCCATATTTTTTTAAATTCGATTCGAGTTTGGAAATTAATCTCACATCGGGTTGTCTTCTTTCCATATAAGTTTGAAGATGTAATTCCGAAGCAGCAATAGCATCTCTGTTAGACACGTAATAGTAAAAAAGCACATCATTTCTTTCTTCAGAAGAATAAGCCATTAATAAATTAATATTCACTATTTAAGTACGAACTACAATTGGTTACAACAAATAGTTCAATATCTACTATTCGACAGTCAATCAATGCAGAGTTTTGTTTTTAATTGTCACAGCACACCACGGCAAACATTGCATTTGTTTAGTAAATACTATAATTCCAATTTTTTAAAAATTGCGAGGTAACTAATAATACTAAACATACAAAGCTATACATTTTTGAAATCAGAAAAAAATAGGCCATCGAATGAGTCCATAACCACCTATAGTTGCCATTTAAAAAAAATGTATGTTTGGGTTGTAGTTCGAAAAATAATTACTAAAAAAAATTTTTTATTCGCATGTCCCATTTTGCGTAAAAATAGTTATCAAAAGTCTCTCTTATAACTTTTTCGTATTTTGAATATTAAAAAAGATATAGCCGATTGAAAATTTGGACGATTTTTAGTTATTTTCAGATATCTTAGAAAGTTGGCAACAATGTTGAATTTTCTTATCGGTATTTCAATTACTGTGTAATACTGCCCAACTTTGCTAATTTAACCGACTCTGTATCTCTTATAATAACAAAGATAGCCACAGAACGTGGCTAGACACCCTATATATATATATATATATATATATATATATATATATATATATATATATATATATATACACTTAATTTCTTAAACACAAATTCGTTTAAAAATATTAATACTACCTTTGTACTAATTATTTCAGATCATTTATCGAGATTAAGCTCTCCTTGTTTAGAAGACGGTTTAGAAGACGATGATATTGAAGTAGATGTAGAAATTTGTTCAGATGGAGCTCCATCACCTCGACCAAACAAAATCAAAATGCTTCGAGAATCACCACCAATGTCTGAATGCGGATCAGAAGCAGCCGATACAGATAGAATATCACCAGATATAATTTTAGATCGACCTGTATCAAAAACAAAAATTTTATGCAACTGTGAAGAATTAGTTAATATAGAATGTCACTTAGAAACTAAAGATTTATGGGATAAATTTCATGAGCTCGGTACCGAAATGATAATAACAAAATCAGGAAGGTAAGTAAATTTTTAATCCAATATTATTTTTGGTATGCGGTTTTTGACATTTATGGGTACGTTAATATGTACATAAGGGATTTTTTCATTTATTTCAATGGCGTTTTAGCTTGTTCTTAAATTTCGTTTATGACATTGCAGTTATATAAATTCTGGTATTTAACGTGCAATTCTTTACAGCTAATAAATTTAAACTCCTTGTAGTGAAGTAAGAATTTCAGTTATTTCGTGTATAAATTCTTGTCCTGCCATTTTTAATGAATTGAAGACAGATTTAGATATTTGCCCTGCTATATTTATTGATTTAAATAATTTTATATGACACAGCAGGATGTTAAGTTTAAGTCCATTTTTAAATAAAACTTTATGTCAACGTGTACCAATATAAACTTAAATAACACTTTTTACAATGCTAAAAAAATTCGCAACTTGATTACCTCTAAATTTTTTAATTAATTAATTTACAAATACAACTTTGTATTTATAAGCATCACTAATTTCAATTTTAGGATTAAAGAAACCCATTTTTCATTGCAAGTTTCAGCTAATAATAATTAAATTAATTTTTTACTTCCTGTATAACTTAAACATAAGGCGTTTGTGGTGTTTTAAAATTGGGCAAAATTTTTAAATACCGGTTTCCCATAAATGCAAAGGGATTTAAATTTTTCTGTTAGTTGCGCGAAAATTAATTAAACAAATTTTGCGTTAAATTGTTCTCACTGAAATACTATTTATAAACGTAAAATTTGCGGATTTCTCACATACCCAAAACATCTGGTTTCCTAGTGGTGATTTGGATCTTTGTAACCACATAGACATTTCATAATTTATAATAAATTATTAATAGTATGCTGTATTTAGTCCCATTAGATTACAGTAGCTTTGCTATGAATATTTTTAGTAAGAAGTTCAGAACATAAACCTTTTATATGATATAATCAAATTGTTGAAATGAAGTGCTGAATTTCATAGCGCATTTGATGTATATTCAATAACACGTAATGGAATAACAAGAATCAAGGTATACATAATTTGTTTTCTATTATGAAGAATATGTCTTACATAAGTACTTCCTGGTTTAAAAAAAATGTGTTTTATCACGCCCGCTCGTATTCTTTATTAAACGTTATATCCACGAGTAGATGATATGTTTTTTCTTTTCCCCTATTACAGAAGATCGAATGTTAAACTGCGATTTGTTGTTACACACCTGTTGTTCCACTTTATAATCCTTCACTGTATATGCATTATCACTACAAACAAATTAAACAAACCGTACGATACCAGGCCAAACAAAAACCGCCGTATTCTATACACGTCTATCAGCCATACTAAATACCCAAAGTCCTACAGGAAGAATCTCAAACACAAACCAGTCATCCTCACGCAAAATCGCAAAGCCATCCCTAAGGAACCTTGATAACATCTCACATGCCCTAAGTTAAAACAACTACGACCACTGTTAACGACCCAGGAGAATCCTATCACAAACAATTCACCAACACAAATAAAATATAATAGACTTTATAAGCCTTAGTATAAATATTTTCTGCTACCACACAGCACCACTTTCTACATTATATGGACTTAAATCCAATACCCAGTACTGAAGGGTCATCAGGCTACTGAACAGTCGGCAGGAATTAAAAACTAATAAGCTAATATATGTATAAGTAAGATACTAACAAATAAGGATACGAATTAAAAAAAAGTATTACTTCTATCCCATACTGGGTATACGAATAATCTTTTTAGATCCATCACTGAGAGTCTTTGAATATTTTGGTATATAGGATGTGTTTTTCTATTTTCCAAATCGGGATCTTTCGAACTGGAACAGACAGAGAAATGAAAAAGGAAGTGGCGATTTGGCGCTGGGTTAAATGGTATTATCATACTTTAAAAAATATTTATACATTATACGGTATGGTCAAAAAACTTTTTTTAATTTCTACGTCTTGTCCTGTGAAAATATTAAAATAATACAAAAGAAACAGGTATACATACATTAGTACATACATTAGAAAAACGTATGAATTAAAAATTAAACTCATCATGTGGCATATTCAAATGCAGGAAATTTTATTTCCTTCTAATCGTAATACATTCTTAAAATAAAGCAATGTTGTGCTACATCGTAAACACTAACTGCTCGTCAGTAGCAAATTGTTTTTTTTAAACATCAAATAAAAAATGCTTTCCTTTTGGGTAAACAGCCATGTATCAGGTGGTATAACCTTGATGCATATTAATAGCAATTGCAGCTGTCGACTTTGGTAGAAAGAAACGTATGCACAAAAGTTGATGTTACCAAATAAATAATGTAAAAATGAAAAAAGAAACAAGCTATAGTAAGTATATACGCAGCCTTAAAAGTAAATTGTGGTATCAAAAAGACTTTGTGCAAAGAGAAACTAATAAAAATGGAACAAAATTAATCATACTGGAATGTGGTCACATTTGTTGCAATGCAGTATTCGTTGGTTTTATAACAAACAACATCAGAAATTAATAATAAATAACAACTGGATGAGTAGGAATAAGATAAATTATACTTTTAAAGTTGCACTATATTACTACTTAAAATGAAGACACAGTGTTATTGAAACAATTGTCATTTTAAGTAACAGTAAAAATTTCAAAAAAACGGTTTGTTTTATTTGTATTCATGTGGTATGGAGTTTCATCAAGTAAAAGTCAGTTGAACCAATACATATATAACAGCTGTGCTCCTTTACATCAAAATAAATCTGAGTTTGCGGAGCATATTCCCAAGCACGGCTACAGTTTTAATTAGGAGACCACTACTAAAGTATTAAACACTTGTACCGATTTCAGGACCCTTGTTTTGCTCAAAATTTCTAGTCTCAATGTTAATTCAATTTCAGTAATTTCAATCTAGTCAATGGTCAAATAGTGATTGTTGGTCAGCTTTTTGTAGTTTTATTATAAGGTTAATTTATTGTTAATTTATCATCTTTATAGTTTTCCTGCTTTTCTATTTTATATCATTAGCTACAGATGGTGTACCTATTTATTTTTTACATTACTAATATCTACGAGGTAATACTGTTTACCAAATATGTTACTTAGCATTAGAATACGTTATAGTTATAATCTTTAACTTCAATTTTCTGTAACTTTTGCTTATCTTATAATTTTTAAATATCCCACCAAAAGGGAAAATTATTCAAACCAGCCAAAATCACAAAATTGAAATGGATCCCAGTGCCCAAAAAAGTGCTTGTGTATGTGTGTTCGGAAGTGCGTGCATGTGTCTATGCACTGTATTCAAATTTAGCACATGCGTTTACAACATAAGTATCGACGTCACAGTAAGTAGTAAGAGACGTAAGTTGAATTATTTTTAGACCGTAATAACTGAAAAGCATGAAAAGCAATTATACTCAAATTTCCCACACTGGATCTGTGCCAGGACCTGTAACAAATAAAATACACCTACGTACCATACAAAACAAATATACCATCAGCGAGTAGCACTTCGTTACATATCTGGTGAAATTATATACAGGGTTTTCCACGGTAGGCGTTCGTTAGAAGTTTATGTGGTTAGAAACAATTTAGAAATCTGAATTTTTGGACTTAAGGGTTATTTATGATTCTCTTTCATTCTAAAATATTTTCAAGGTCATGTTACTTCCGGTTATACCGGAAGTCGCCACTAACTTCCTTATTTTAAATGGAACACCCTGTATATTATTTTATTTTTGGATTCTTGACAACATTTTAGGATAAGTCTTATCAGGGTGTCCTATACCTTTTTTCAACCGTTTCTTAGATATGTTGATTTTTTCAAAAATTTTGAAAGATGTAACCCTATTTTCAACACTGCTTGTCTTACTTATTTTTGACTGATGGAAAGTGCTTCTGGAGTAGACAGAAGCATAAGAACTATACTTTTGAAATATTCATTGACAATTGATTTATTGCATACATGGTGTTCAAAATTTGATGAACTATTAAACAATTTTCAAAGTTGAAAAACTTTGTTAATTCAAATGTGACACCCTGTATATTATTGGATGAATAGATGCAGCATTTAGTTATGCATCGTTTGGCTATAACATTACCTATACCTATTATCGACAATTTTCTTGTTAATTAATATTTTCTACTTTAATGTGATTTTTGACAGAAACTGAAATGTTTTTCAAAAATAAAATGAACTTAATTCAAACTACACAAATTCTATTTTATTAAAACAATGAAATAAAACAAGAAGATAACAAAATTGAGAGCATAATAACAAATGAAAAACATAAAACAATTATTTGAACATAACTAGAAGAAAAGTGATAAAAAAGATAAAATGAATCATTACAAATGTTCCACATGACCTCTCGTGTTCAAAAGAACTGAACACCACTTTCTAACCCAAGTGCCATGTGTTCAGAACGACAGAGATATATAAAGTCACATGCAGTATTTATATAAGTAGTAATCTGTTTTTGGAACTTCTCCATTTTACCGACCATATCTGACATTCGCAAATTAAAAGATAAATCAAATCATTGAATATCGCTGATTACAATTTATTAATGCGAATCTAGAAGCAGCGCGTGGGGCAGCAGTATAATGTATACAATTAAGGCAAGGCATGAATTCTTAAACATACGTTGGACAAAATAGAAAGAGATATCCAAAATTCTTTTGTCAATACCGATAGATACCGTGAGGAAGCTTCTATTTGAGCTTTACCAAATCTAGGTAAACGTAATCTAACAATTAAAGTATTTACAATATCAACGTGGTTAATTTAGAAATAAGGTATCGTTATTCATTTATCAAATAACAATAGTACACAACAATGGTACTGAAAGTGAGGAGTGAATAGTCTGAAAGCATGTAATACGTTAATAAGGAGGGTAATAAACATAGGGGTAATATTTCGATAAACATCTAAAACAAATCTTTTTATGGACAATAAAAAACACATACTTACTTCTCTCTCTAGCATCTTACTGTTCTGTTCATGATGAGATAGTCAAACTGTACATTGAGGTTAAATTTGATTCGATAATTATTCATTATCCACTAGAGGTTAACCTGCTCAGCAATCATTATTCAATAGGAATAATTTAACTACGTTATCCCCTAATTGCAGCCGTAGACTCATGTAAAATAATGTGACCAATCAGAAGAGTTGTGTGCATAACAATCCTTTAAAAAAGGTTACTAAAACATATTCGTAGAAAAAGTATAGTATTCTACGCACATGTAATTAGTATTACTCACTCGAATGAATTATGGCACTTGCCTTCTATCCGTGTCCCAATACATCATCCTTACGAGTTATAGAAAACATACACGGTCGCTGAATAATATATTGTTTTATTAATAAAGGTATCGGAATCTGTACAAAACTAATATACGTGATATTATTAATTTGAATTATTCTGAATTAACATCATTACTATATATTATTCTTATTGCACTAGCAACGACTGTATCCGTAACAATTTTGAGTGGTTCGGTTACCTCTGTTTAATTTAAAATACCTGCAAAGCTTTTAAAAAATTGAAATATCTGTTAACTTACATAACATTTTCAAATAGTTATACCAGACACACAACTAAATAAGAATTTTGAATTGTGTTTACTTGCCGTTCTGTTTGTCATAAATTACCATAAATCTGTATAATAGTAAAAGACATTATAATTATTTCCGCATTCTGTACAACCAATAAAGTCAATGAAGAAGTTAACCTACCCTCCAATTTAATGTAATAAGGTCGTGTCGGATACATAATAATTGTAATAGAATACAAGTGTCGTAAGTAAAATGCGATTAGGGGAAGACTCCCTCACATAGCAGACGCAATCTGACGGGATCCGGATCGTGATATTGTTCTCTAACAATAGCAACACCCAACGTTCCGGAACCAAATCTCTGCTCACTTGATTCATGTTCACGCCAATGTAATTTATTTTAACACTGATTATTTCACTAGATGAAGTTGTGTATATTTTTTACTCGTACGATTTTAATAAGAAAATAAATGGATATCGATTACAACCACTGCTTTAATCCTTCAATAATGAGAATAAGTATATCAAAGATACCTTCCGTGCACAAAGTAGTATCACCACAGCAAATTAGAATGCAAATTAGAAGTTGGTATGGAATATGTGTAAATAGCCTCCTTATATTAATTATCTCTTGAGATTTGTCGGTGATTTTTATAACACAGTGAGAGCTTTCTAGTTTGTGATTTATCTGGCTCTTAGTATTGTTGAGTAACTCTAGTGATTTAACATTTTGTTAACATTCTGCAATATTTTTACATTTACCAAACTCAATTTTGTTTTTTTTTAATTTATTATTACTGCTAATGTGAAATAAATTAATGGGTTTATGCAAGCAGTACCAAACACGTGGAAATTTACATGCAACATACATCGATATTACTAACCATATTGTGATTGCGTGAAATGGGAACTGTATTGATACTGATATTTTGGTGTTTGAATTTTTCTTTGTTAATCTTAATATGTGCGATGTATCGAATTAGTATGAAATTAAGTAAATGATTTATGAACTTCAGCTGATTAATTCGTATTACGGCTAACCAGAAAACAAAGTTTTCATATGAAAATGTAAACTGTCATGGTTTAAACGTATAAAGTTCGAATAAATTATATTTAGAATACACAATTTAAAACCCCAATATTTATAATTGAAAGGTTTTTTATAAATACATATATGAGTACATCTTCCTTATAGGTAAATAGACTTGGAACGTAAAATAAGTAGATTGACTTTACTATAACTTATATTAAAGTGGAAACAAGGACACTTTAAGCTATATGGAAGGACTTGACGTAGGCTGTGGGCAACTAGTTCAGTTGGTCTTAAATCCTCAATGAATAACATCAATAGGAAATAATAATTATTACGGTGTGTTCCTATAAGAATTAAGATCGTACTTAAAAATAAAAATTATGTCCTTCTAATTAACGATCTATAGGCCTGCACTAAATGTTACTAGCTTAAGAAAGCATATTTAATAAAAAGTTTATAAGGTGTAGTAACTATCACTTCTGTTTATTAAAATCATGTAAAACATTTAGAAATACTTTTCCACATAGGATAAACAATATACGAGTCAATTATTGGCATAAAAGAGGTTATAAAATACAAAATTTTAAGTATGTAGGTATTTTCGTTCTGGAGTTATCGTGGATACTAACATACATCCATACACACACGCGCGCGCACACGCACAGTAACATGAACGTAAGCAAAATATTTTACCTTCTAAATTTGTGTGATTCGTAAATAATGATAATGCTGTGAAATAGGACAGAAATCACATGAAATCTTACATACAATAACTAAATAATACACTCAATATGTATATATATATATATATATATATATATATATATATATATATATATATATATATATATATATACTATGTCCAGGATAAGAACTCTCCCTATGGGGATCTCGGAAATGGTAATACATACAATTCCGATTAAATGGAAAAAGGTTGTGAATTAGGGAACCAATAAAATGACATGGTGTGATTTTTTGTTTTTGAGATATTTGAAAAAATGTTTGAAGTTTCTACTTTATTTTTTTCTGACGTTATTATAAATGGTGGAGCAAAAATACACTTCTTTATGGCAACTTGTTACGGTCTTTAACATGGTGTAGTCAGTTTTTCAATCGGACGTTTCTATTTTTATAGACATAATCAACTTATACGGTCCTGATATTTTGAAAATTGATTTCGAAAGGTTTCTTTTATTACAAATTCAGCAATGAATCACATTTGATTGTCTGATCGCGTTTTAAACCTTTCATGGACCATGATTACGAAATTTCTGAATACAGACCCGGGTTTTCAAGAAGTTCATGCAGTAACTTTCCCGTATGGTTATTACATACATAATAAAGTTTCTTAATATTAGAGGTCAATATCAACAAATTCCTTTTGTTTTCAGTATAAATTAAAGTCAGAATTACTTTCTTATAAGTCTTATAATATTTCCACAAAAGGTTCTCCATTATTTTCCAAACACAAATAGCACCGTCATACAATTGAACTCAAAAATTGCGAAGTATTTGAGGCGTAATACTGTCACATGCTTCGAGAACTAAGTTCCGCAATTTAATGTCATTTTCAATATTGTGTCGATCAGAGAAAAAAGTCAAGAGGTGCTATGTCAGGGGATCGAGCTGGCCATCGTACTCTCGAATATTTACATATCCATCTTGCTGGAAACCTTGCCGATAAATATTTCTGGACATCTCTGGAATTATGTGCTGGAGCACCGTCTTGTAAAAACCAATAATCTTCAATATCTGCTTGAGGTAAATAAGCTAAAGTAGCTTCTACCTCATTTTCTAATACATTTTGGTAGCGTTCAGCATTTAAAGATCCGTTATAGAAAAATTGACCTTTTATTCGCATGTCGAATATTGCAGTCCACATATTAAAACCGAAATTGTGTTGGTGTCTGTGCACTTTATAAACTCCAGATTTTCTTTCGCCCAATAATAAGCATTTCTTTTGTTCCCACAAAATAATTTTATATGGAAATTGCTCATTATCTCCACATTGCCTGGTATGCCATTTACACAACTCTCTGCACCTCGCTGAATCCCCTGGTCGAAGTCTCTGACAAATTTTAAACTTAAATGGACTTATTTTTTCTTTTTGTAAAATAAAATGAGTAGTAGAATGGGCCACCCCAATTGTTCGTTCAATGTGTCGTGTAGAAATGTATGGATTCTACATAACAGCTAATAAAGCATTATTTGCTTTTTCTTCATTGCAAGGTTTTTTACTGGAATTAACAGGCTTTTTCAATGCACCGTTCTTTCAAGTTGAGCAACAAGGTCCTAAATGTGGTTATATGAGGCTGCTGTCTCTGTGGATATTTGTTTAAGTACATATGTTCTGTTTCTTTGGAATTTCGTTGTTATAGTACTTAACTAACCACAAATTAACTAATTCAAAGTGAAATACTAGTACCAGCTAAATACAAAATTGTACAATACAAAATCGACAGATACTGAATTACTTCAAAGCCGTCTATTTTTATATTTTTCATAGCAGCCTGTTTTTATTTATTATTTTTAGAACATTACATCCTTGTTATGATGTCGCCGATAGAACTATAAGATATTACTTTATCTTTTGAGATTCATGAAAAACTCTTTATCAGCTTGGAAAAATCTTTTTTTTTTTTAAATTATACATATGTATTTTAGCAGTGTTTGATAATGAATTTAAATAGGTAACATTAATGTTAATTTGACAAGAATTTAGTTCTTTATGTTAAGTTGCATAATTAACAATAGTTTATTTCAGTAATTTTCCTTATTTTATAAAATATTAAACACAAAGGAAAGTTAACTAAATAAACTTTTTTGAAAATGCAGGTCTGTATTCAAAAATTTCGTGATGATGGGCCATAAAAGGTTCAAAACGCTATCAGACCATCAAATGTGGTACATTGTTGAATTTGTAATAAAAAAACCTTTCAAGCCCAGTTTTCAAAATATCAGGACCGTATTAAAAAAAAAAATGTTGATGATGGCTATAAAAATAGGAAACGTCCGATTGAAAAACTGACTACACCCTGTTAAAGCCCGTAACAAGCGGCCATGAAGACGTGTTTGTATTTTTGCTCTAGTATTTATAATAACGCAAGAAAAAAATAAAATAGGAATTTCAAAAATTCAAAATTTTTCAAATATCTCAAAAGAGAAAATCTCACATTTTTTTTGTGTCATCTTATTGGTCCCCTAATTACACAACTTTTTTCCCATTTAATGAGAAGTTATCTTGGATACAAAATTAACAATTAGAGTATCTGTACAAGTGTTATGAGATTACAAACAAATAAATTAACTTCCGGAGGAGAGTAAAGCACAACCTTACTTACGTAAAGTTTTAAATATTAAATCAGTTCAAAATTCCCGAGATCATCCAACTTAATACCTTAACCTTAATTACCATCTTATCGGTATAATATTGGGCCTACAATCTTTCTGAATGTACAATAGCATTCATAGATACCCATTTCTATAAAGTCAAATTTAATTTAAGTAGGATGTTAGAAGCAAAAATCCATCGTAAGCCAAACGGCAAAAAGTTCCATTTGATCCAAAGTGATGAAATAGACGCGCAACGTTGCAAATAAAGAGATGTTTAAATAAGTGACAAATTTCTGCCAAAAAGAATTTGAATTTTACACAGTTAGATATATGCAATAATAATGGGCACGATAAGTTTTTAATAATTCTTTAATCTATATTCAAAAGTTACCAAAAAAAAACAATTGATAATTTCTTTATAGGTTTAGAACATTTTAAATACAGCTCAAATAATACAAAATAGTACAAAAAATACATGGCAGAAGTTTTTCAATCATTTGAAATCTCGAAATTTATTAACAATTATATATAATATAATATAATATAATTCCAATCTTCAATTTTACTTGAAAATTTTGTGATCTCATAAATCCTCAACAAAATATAAACTGCATTAAACGTTCACCTTTACGGTCCATGGCAGCCAAAGTAATTCTCAATGCAACTATATAGTTTATCTCGAGCTATCCCAGATCCAAACATGTATACGAATAAATTTAAATCGTAACCTTTTATCAATGAGTAACTTCATACTACATAATACTAAACAAAAAAGTGCTAACTGTAAATTTTAAAAATCAACATTTAGGATGAGTCCTTTGAAAAGAAATTGCTTTGCTGTGGTGTTTCAATAATGAAAATAGTTACTGCATAGTCAGATCAAAAATAGGTCTCTATATTTAGTCACTAGTGTCAGAAACAATGACTAAAAATTAAATGCCTTACTTGTTGTATTCCGAACACCGTCTTCCTTTTATTTTTATTTAACTTCTTTTTGTTGCCTCTACTTGAACAGATTCCTAACCACGTAATCACTTATCTACGACGACCGATTTATGTACCTATACGACACCGAATGTTTTTTCTTCCACTTAATGCCTAAACTACCACTGAACTTAATTCTAACAAACAAAATACACCCACATACCACACAAATATTCAGTCACTAGTGTCAGAAACAATGACTAAAAATTAAATGCCTTACTCGTTGTATTCCGCAAACCGTCTTCCTTTTATTTTTGTTTAACTTCTTTTTGGTGCACTCTACTTGAACAGATTCCTAACCACGTAATCACTTATATACATAACATAATAAAAATAAATAATAAAATAAATAAAATAAATAAAGATAAAATAATAAATAAAAATAAAATAATTTTATGAGTGCAGAAAGCAGCAGTATTTTAAATCGTTAACTGTAAAATAGCAAACATAGTAATTGTAAGAAGTAAAAGCAAAAAGGTACACAGATCGTTAAGATCAAGAGTGTGCCTAATAACTTAGCTAAAAAGTTTATCTCATGTTACCTTAACAAAATAAATTTGGAGTTCAACCACCACGTTAGTTAAAAAAGTAAATAATCGTGGTACAAGGGTTTCTCACTATTCAAACAGATGAAAGTCAAAATTTACAGAGAAAAAAATAATGTGGAAATAAGTAAATAAACGTTTAGATTAAGTTAAATAATTATTTGCCTCAGCAAAACAGAAAATGACCATACTTAATATCGATGACGTAATAGAGTCAGTGGCGTAGCGTGCGATATTAACTAAGTTGCGTCCGTCGCACATGTTACAGCATGTATAATTCATACCTTCATCGTTAACATTCGAAATATTACCTGTAAACAATGTTGAGCGACACCCTGTATAAACAAAATGTACATGGCTTTAGAAATTATTAAAGGTGGTATTTGGCTTACACGTTCATTTTATAAAGTTTATTATTAGTTTAACAACCAATTTATACGGGTGTTTCGGAATTGCACGGCACTGTTTTAGGTACGTGTTCTCTATCATAAAATAAACAAGAAAGTTCACATGTCTCAAATTAATTTATTACCGAGATATTGGAGCATAAAAATACTTACTAATATTTAATAATACAACATTCAGAGTAACTGTTCAAAGTGTCCTCCGTTTTGTTGAATCCAGCATTCAGTGCGACGAATCCATGCTTCTTTAGCACTTCCTATAGCATCAGGATGATGTTTGATAGCTGCTCCGGCTTCCACGTTTCGATTCCTTAGCTCTCTATGCGTACCAACATACGTAGAATAAACAGTAGACTTCATCTAACCTCAGAAAAAATAATCTAATGGCGTTAGAGATCGTGGTGGCCATTTAGCAGGTCCGTTTCGACCAACCCACCTGTTACCATATGTAGTATTTAAATAATCAGTGACAATATGAGAATAGTGAGTCGTAGCGCCGCCATGCATGAACCACATTTTCTGCCTATTGGCAATACGAATATATTTTAGAGTTTCATAAAGATTATTTCCCAAGAAATGCACATGAGATATTCCTGAAAGCTATGTGGCAAAAAAATGAAAACGTCTGTTGGTAATGTGTAACAGATGTCGTATGAAAGTTTTCTTCGTTTCAGATATGGATGTTTCGAAAATTAGTAATCTCATTTCTTGTAAAGTAAGATTCGTCAATAACCAGCAGACAGCTCATAAAGTGAGGATCTTGTGTGCATTGACAAATTAACCAATGGGAGAAATATTTGCACTTCTTATAACCTTGTGGTAACAAATCTTGCACAGACGTATAATAACGTAACGAGAAATGGATACAATTTTTGTTCGCGCAATGTTCGCCATACGCTGGTAGAGGAAACATCGAAACAACGTGACAACCTTCTGGTGCTAGTAGTAGAAGATAACTGAACAGCATCGGGTATTTCTTCTTCAACGTTTGCAGTTGGTCGAAGTCTTTGTCGACCGGCGTTTACTGGTTGAGGTTTTAGCGTGCCGTTTTCCCTAAGACGTCTTTCAATGGCTTCAACCGTGTTACGATTTGGTATTCTTCGGTTGGGAAATTTTTCATCGAACAGCAGTAACACCATTTTTATGCACCTAGCCATAAGTTAAAGGAATGCCTGTTTGTTCTACAAAAGTGAACGAATTTGTGGTATCTGATAATCGAAAATTGAATTCACTCACTCGAAAACGCACAAAGTAATAAAAGAGATAAGTAACTTACACAGACAGTGTTTGATACCAATTGACAGATTTGCAACTACCTGTCAAGTAAATAAACGATACGAAATTGTGCTAAAGCTTCTAGTATGCCCCCAAATTAATTTGTGACATACCTTTATATGAACCTTTTTGTTTATTTTGTGCTAGAGAATACATACCTAAAATAGTGCCGTGCAATTCCGAAACACCCTATACAGTTAAATATTTTGAAATTGGTGCAAAATTATTAAAATTATTAAAATATTAAAATTAATAAAGGTCCTTAGTTCTTTTAAAATTTGCAAAGTCAAAATAATAATCATAAATGTATATAAAAATTTCTAAAGTATTACGTTTTATTTCTATTCTTAGACAAAATAAGTAATTTAAGATCGTTTTAAATGTACACTTAATAGAAAAAAGTAAATTATGGTTTAAGTCACATAAATGAAGTAAATAAGGATTGAATTGCATTGAAATTAGGGTAAACTGTTTGAAATAATTGAACATAAGGTGTGCTTTTGACAAATTTGAACAAAAATAAAAATTGTTTAATTTGTGATAAACAATCTCATTTATAGGATGTTTGCTAAATAACATTTATAGTTTAATCATACATTTGTCCATAATTTATAAAATCTGTAAATTCAATTCGTCATATGAAAAAAACATAGGGTACCGGTTCTGACTGACGCTAGTTAAGGTTTATACTCAAATAAAATATGGATATTAATTTACAATACTAAAAACTGTTATTTGACATAAATATTGTTGTTTGTTTTTGGTCAGATGTATTAGTATGTTTGCAAGTTCGTAAATAATGTCACCTACTGAAGAAAAAGTCTTTTTAGTTGAGTACTATTTTTGCTCATACGGTTTAGGTAGGTACGCGATCAATTTTTGGAGCATTTCAGAAAGCAGGCATCACGTAATGCTATTGTACTGAACATGATAACCAAATTTAGAATTACTAGAAGTGTTTTACACCAAGGAAAAGGTAAAGTTAGAAGAAAAACCAGTGGATATTAACGAAACTCACGAACGAGTATTCAATTAAATTTGGTTCACCACGTCGTAGTCAACGGAGATATGCTGCAAAATTGAATAGGTACAGAAGGACTCTTTAGACGACATTGAAACAACTTAATGTCGGTTCATACGTTATTCAGACGACCCAACAATTGAGAATGGGTCATTAAGCAGCTTCAAGACTTGTATATTGTTCTAGAATCCTTCCTTTGCAATATGTTAATCCCAGTTTTATCAGTAGCATATGGTACAGTGACGAATGTCATTTTCATTTGTCGGGTTATGTAAATAGGCGTAGTAATAAATTTTTAGGTTTCCAAGGACCAGAAGAGGTGCAAGAAATACCGTTACGTAGTGAAAAAGTGACCGTCTGGTGCGTAGTTTCTTGACGAGGAATTATTGGGCCTTACTTCATTTAGACAAACGGGCATCCAGTAACAGTTAATCAAGAGCGCTATATTACTCAAGTTCTAACACATTTGTAGATGATCTTCTGAGGTTTTGCAGATCAAGAAACTTTCCCTTCGTTAGCCAGTTTTTTCAGCAAAATGAGGCAACGTGCCACGCAGCACAGGCTACAAGAACCTTTTTGTGGGAGACGTTTGGAAACAATCTTTACGTTTCACCGATTTTTTTTCATCTCACTTTGCGGATTTAACATCACTGTATGCATTTTTTGGGGTTGGCTAATACTATGGGTTTTCCCAGATACCCGTCGTCTACAATACAACAGTCAGAAAGAAAACTACATAAGCGATACGACAGATGCAACAGCCTCTATTTCAAAATATGGCCACAAATTTGCAAGAGAGATACGAACTGTGCAATGAAGGGCAATTAGAACATGTTATTCGTAAAGTGTTTTATAGATTATTTTAACTGAAATTTTCAGCATTATAAATTAATAGCCGTACTACATTATTATTGAATAAGTATTATTTAGATCATTTCCGTGTATTTTAAAATTGCCTAACTTTTGATACAGAAGTAAGTGATTCATTTCACACTTATTACCATTTCTAATTAAGTAATTTATTTTAAACAATTTTAATTATTTGGCATAATAACCGTTACTAACCAAATTATGCTTAAACTGTCGGCATAAGTTACAAGCTTGTTCGTTCTCAACGTTTTAACACTTGAGTATTCAGTGAATTTCGAATGTGAAAATTAACCGTAGTTATTTATAAAAACTACCAACCATAACTTAATGTATTCACCGTCTCATATTTCTAGTAGAAGCGGTTGAACGTTTAATTATAAATTAAATTAATTAAAAAGATATCAAGCTTATATTTAGAATACATATTGTTTATAAAAAGGATTAAAAATAATAAAAACCAGTTTCAGTAAATTATTTGCAAAACTTAAATAACCGAATCCGACAATAACACGGTTATTAGAAATTATAATACCGGCAGACCCATAGTTGACTATTGACAACCGAAAAATAACATTAAAAAATGTACGCTTTGTTAGCTCGAATATCAACACGTATTCAAAAAGATCACTAAAATTTTAACTTCAGTCGACCTGCTGAGCTACTTATACGAAATGTCATTCACGTCATAATTTTTTTTGGGACTGAATAGCTTTTAGACGGATTAAAACCATATACCTAACTTTGAAATTAAATTTTCGGATGACGGCACATGACATCGACTATAACCTTTCTTTGTGTTTCTCTTGTAAGAATTGATCTAACTTCAGTCCCCTATTAATCAAATTGCTGTTTTGTATGCTAATTAATTTTTTACAAGTACAAAATGCATCACTTATTTTAACTATTTACAATTTAATGACCTTAAAGTCACGTTGAGCTTATAGGTGAATAATAAATTTTAATTGCAAGGTACTAAATTAATACTTTGCTGAAAATTTAAATTGATTATAAATCTGTAGGTGCAGAAAAGCCTTGCTATTGCAGTTTGCGTGTTGCAGTTAAAGCAACATGCATCCGCTGCATTAAACTTTTTCATTGTGAATACTCAGTGAACTGATAAATCGCAAACTATTCCTCTTTCAAATCATTTACTTCATACAATAGACATAAGGAAACAATTTAGTCAAAAATTTACATCTAAAGTTCAATTAGGGTCAAAATGCAAGGACAAAATACATTCTATTTAATTACGTTAATACATGAAATCAGGATGCGTGTTATTTTACTATTTCGTTAAAATATTAAGCTTATACATGAATTTACTACATTTTTTTATGCCAAAAAAGGGTGAACATACTTTTAATACACTACCCATTTCTAATATGAAAAAAATTTTATCTATGGTTAATTCAGTTATTAGCACATATATTATTTAAATTTATTTATAAGTAATTGGAATTCCTTAAATACCTGTGTGGATATGCTAACCTAAGTTTTCCTTTAATGTATTAAGAAATCAAAATTAAACAAGAGTAATTTAATGTAAAGAGTAATTGCTTTATTATTGTAGAATACGCAAATTATGACAAACGTGAATTCTAGGACTATATCATCTGTAGGCAAATACGCTATACCTAATTAAACAGGATTAACACATTATCAAAAAAATTTGCATTGTACTCATATTATTTACATTAAACTCATATTATAAATAAGACATTCAGAAAAAACCTTACTCTTATAATAATTACAATTTTGATATTTATTAAAAATAGTTTATTACATCCGTTTCCTCACTAAATTATTATAATTTTATTTTATCATAAAAGCAGTAATTAATGAGTTTTAATTAAGCTTTACGAATTCATGTAATTGTCATTTTTACTCTTCCGTATACTATACGAAAACCGCTGCCCAATTATCTGTCATAATGCTTTCTCATATATGTAAACAAATTTTGACCAAAAATTTGTAATAAGCAACTTCAAAGCCCACAATACCTATCGGTTTTTAAGCGCGATAATCCCCCATTTTTGATCCGCCATTTTGAATTTTTTAATTTTGGCAAATGATTTATACTTAACGATCTTAAAAACCCCCAACACCCGACTTTAAAAAATTATAAATTAAAAACGCACAATTTTGCGCCTTAAAAACGGTGCGCCATTGGTTGTTATTTTTTTATCTGGAAATTATACAGGGTTTCCAGAAACTCTACGGACAAACTTTGCGTGGTGATTCTAGACCCAAAAATAAGAAAAAAAGTTCATATAAACCCAGGTCCCGAAACGCTTCGTTTAGGACCTACAGGGTGTGAAAAAATTTTATTTTCCTCCGTTTTATGTTAATTTGAAATTTGGGCCGCTGTATCAACAAGAGTAACAACAAATGTCATAAATACATTTGTGTATCTAAGCAACAACTTGTCATTTTGTTTTAGTCAAAGTCTGCTAAAATGGCAAGAGATTCAATAGCTGGTTAAATAAATTAAACTGTTCATCAAACAATATCTCGAAAACGGTTGATCTGAGAGACATCGACCAAGTATACCTTTTTTTGCTTAGAACTGAAAAGGGAACAAACTAATTCAAACGGAACGTCAATATACCGAGTGGTAAAAAAGTTAAGGCCAATTAACCTTTAGCATACCACTGTAGATGCCTGCGATACCTTCAGAAATAATGTGGGAATGTGTTCAGGGATTCGCCGCTCATTATCAAAACGAGTGAGATTATGTATCGAAACAAATGGTCATCATGTGAACACCTTTTGTAACATTTATTTTTTTAATTTTATTATTTATTTCTTCATTTTCGTTCTTAAATTCAAAGTTAAAATAAAAATGCAAACATACGTTACTTTGATTTTTAATTCCAATCAGATAAGGATTATAGGAAATTAGATTAAAGACCAATATCTCGAAAACGGTTGATCTGAGAGGAATCGACCAAGTATACCTTTTTTGCTTAGAACTGAAAAGGGAACAAACTAATTCAAATGGAACGTCAACATACCGGGTGGTAAAAAAGTTAAAGCCAATTAACTTTTAGCATACCACTGTAGATGGCGCCCTCTGCAGGCAGCATCAAAATCAATAAAATATTTACGTTTCTCGACCACAAAAACCCCCGTGCTCCAAATTTCAGGACCATATTCAAATTTGTTCGCAAAATATCGCCATAAAACCGAGGAAAATAAAATTTTTTCACACCCTGTAGGTCCTAAACGAAGCGTTTCCGGACCTGGGTTATATGAGCTTTTTTTCTTATTTTTGGGTCTAGAATCACTACGCAAAGTTTGTCCGTAAAGTTTCTGCGCACCCCGTATAAAAAAGTATTAGTTTGTTTCTTAATTTTGTAACTTTTTAAAATTTGAAGTAATTAAATTTTTAAAATCTTTAAGCCCCTAAAAATGCCCGTCCATTGGTTGGATTTTGCTCATTATCGAATTTGACATAGATTTTATAGCAAAGCATTTTTGTACCAAATTTCATATCGACCGCTTTAATGGTTAAAAAAACATCGCGTACGAGCACGCGCACACGCACACTCTCTCTCTCACACACACACACGCACACGCACACGCAGACCCATACCCACACCCACACCCACACACACGCACAGGCACACGCGAACCCCCACACACGCACACACCCACGCACGGGCACATGTATGCTCGCATGCACACGCACGCACGCACCCAGACACACGCACACACACGTATAGACACACGCACCCACACACACACGCACACACGCACACGCAGACGCACACGCACACGCACACGCACACACACACACACACACACACACACGCACGCACATACACACACTCGCACTCGCACATATGAGAAAGTACTATAGTAAAGGGAGGATATTGCGACCATGAAAAGATTCGACCGCGAGATATTGACGGATTTTCACGATTTGAGGGTTTCTGAATCCATTTTAGCTATTTTTCGCATGCTTTCTGTGTGTATGTCTATATGTGAACACGATAGCGGTCAGACCGTTTGAGCTGGAGTGATGAAATTTGACATGCGGCTATTATGCCAAGATCCTAGATCCGTATCAACTTTTGGGACACCGGAAGTACCTGTTTACGCACATTGTTTTCCAATTTTTTCAAGTAAACCAGTTTATGTTTATGAAAATGTAAACGTTCACCATTATCACACATAATAAAATACTTATCTTTTTGGATTTTTTAATGGTGTATTTTAAATTATACAATCTAAACGTTTCGATAGCACTTACATTTATCTTTGTCAGTAGTAATATCTATTAAAACTGTTAAAGTTGTAGAAAACAGTTTTGTCAAAGTTGAAAAATTAAAACATAAACATCAGCCTGCTGTTAATATAACAGTTTAAGAAACGTATAAAGCTTAAGATCTTTATTTGCTTATTTACAATATTGCAAAGGACTGAGTATCCTTTTTACATTCACTACAATTCTATTTACTTATTTACAATTGTCTTTCTAATGTCTCTCTTTACCTCACTCCACCTACACTGTCTTCCTCGCCCCTTAACTGTCTTCTTCTTTTCCATATTTCTTCCATTCAGTCTTCTCCCTTCCCTTTTCCCCCAGTATCTCCTTTACCGTCCTCTCCTCTTCTTTAACCTCCTTGCATTCTTTCATCATATGGTTGATCGTTTCCATCCCCTCACCGCATAGTCTACATGCTCTGTCTTCGTCTCTTCTCCAATATTTGTTTCCTCTTTCTTCATTTCCACACGTAGATCTCGCTATCGTTTTTTTCTGTCCTTCTTCCTTTCTCCTTTCAAGTATCCTGGTATCCCTTCTCTCTTGATTTTCCTATAGTTTGTATTACATTTACCTTCCTTCACCTTCATTCATCTTTCCTGCCTTTGAACATCCATCTCCCTTCTAATTGTCTCCTGTCTCACGCTCACACCTTCCCTTTATAATCTCTCCACTTCTTCTTTCGCATACCCATTTCTTTCATAATATTCTTTCCTGGTTTCTTGTCCATATTTTATTCTTCCTTCTTTTATTTCCTTCCAGCATTCTTGTAGTATCTTACACTCTGCTCTTCTACTTATTTCCTCCTCGCACTTCATTGCTCTCATTCTCGCCTCCACCCCCATACTTCAGCCCCGTACAACACCACACTTTTTATTAGTTTTTCAAGTAATAATCTTCCTTTCATTAAGTCCATTTCAAACAGTCTTTCTCCTACATTTTATACTTGCGCTATTAATTTATTCCCTTTTCTCACTTGCTCTTTTATATGCTCTCCATCTTTATTGTCTTGTCTCATCGTGTATCCCAAATAGGTGAATTCCTTTACCTGCTGTATGTCGTCTCCTCCTTTTTCCTTTTTCATCCCCCTTTTGTCAATACCATTACCTTGGTTTTGTTCCCATTTACTTCCAAATCTTTTCTTTTTAAATATCTGTCTATACTTTTTAACATCTCCTTCATCTCTTTTCCTTCCTTCGCTATTAACACTATGTCGTCAGCGTATGCCAGAGACCACACTTTCCTGTTCCCCACCACCACTCCGCCTTATTGTTTTCCCTTTAATGTCTCCTCTAGATCACCTATATATATCGTGAACAGGCTCAGTCCCTTTCTTGTTATAAATACTTCATTTAATTCCCCATGCACCCTCACCCTATTCCTCGTTTCTTTATATATTTCTTCCATCCTTTCTATTAATCTTTCGTTCACCTTCTTTTTCCTCAAGTATTCCCACATCTTTTGCCTGTTCACCCTGTCAAATGCGGCTACTAGGTCCACAAAGACCGGTACCATTTCCCCCCTTTCTTCTCTAATTCCTTATTTGCCATGTGTTTCAGAATATATATGTTGTCTATTGTACTTCTTCCTCTCCTAAATTCTGCCTATCCGGCTGGTAGCAGTTTCTTTTCTTCTGCTTCCTCATTAAACCGATCATCCAGTATCGTCGCGTATATTTTATATGCCGCGTTTAGTAAAGTAATCCGTCTGTAATTTGTCACTTGTTTTTTGTCCCCTTTTTTGTGCACTGGACATATTGGTCCTTCTCTCCACCTTTCTGGGAATCCTTCCCCTCTCCATATTTTATTTACTATTTCATTCATCCTTTTTACTAACTTTTCTCCTCCATATATACACTCCTCCCTTGTATCCCGTCTTCTCCTGCCTCTTTACCTTTTTTTGCCTCTATTACTTCCTCTTCTTTAATTCCTTGTCCTGCTTCATGTGTTTCAGATGTATTCTTGCTTTGTCCTCCTCCTTCTTGAAATATCTCTCCCATTCGTTTATCTGTTTTCCCGCTTGCTTCTCCTTTTTATTTTCGTTAGATATTTCCATACGTCCTCTTCACTTTCTGTATTCCTTATCTGTTGTTCATTTTTTTTTGTTTTCTTCCTTTTTCCTCTCGCATGTTTTCTTGTATTTATGTATTGCTTCTTTATATTCCTCTTTTTCTACGTTCCCTTTCTTCCACTGTCTTCGTGTTCTTTTTGGCCTCGTTGCATTCTCTGTCCCAACATTGCTTCCAACCCGATTTATCCTCTTTCCTGCTTCTTCCATTCTCACTCTCGTTTCTTCCACGCTTTCTTGTACTCATTTCCCTTCCCATACTGTCTTTATCATTCTCTCTTTGTACCTCTTTATACCCTCTTCTGTCCATACCTTCTTGGTTGTGAATTCCTCTAATTTTCTCATCTCCTCTCTTTCTCCTCCTCCACAATAAGCTATGTTAGAAAGAGTAAGGCCCTCGTTTTTAAAAAGGATTGCGAAGTGTATGGAACATAATGGTCGGCATTTTGAACACATATTGTAAACTATACTTTTTACAACATGTTAGTGTTTATTTATGTAAATGTTTTTTTTTTGTAATGTTCTTTCTGTAACTGCTAACTTTCTTCTTAAATAGAAAAGTTGAGAAATAAAATACAAGCATTCATTACAACTAAAATATATTGTTTGTGATGACTTAATGGTTTCATAAAAGTTGCAAACTGCTGGTATGTTTATCAGTATTACTTTGACGATAGCCCAATTAGTGTAAACCAAAATATTGCTTTTAACATAATTTCGAATAATCTTTTCGTTTTCTAGTGGTTTCAGTAAAAGTAAAAGATATAGACACTTCCAAAATTACGACTAACATTTATAAAATATCTTAATGACTAATAAATTCTAAAATTTACAGGACGTTTCATGTAAAAAATTAAAATTATTTAATTTGTGCATATAAAATACATGATTTTTCGGTTATCACAAAAAATTTACAGTTTTCCATTAACTTATTCCATACAAGTACTATATCGTTTGAAAGCTTATTAATTGTACTAACAAATCGTAAAAAGAGTTACAGGGTGATTCGTTTGAAAATTTTGAGATATTGCTTGATTTGAATTTTGTTTCGCCCTGTATTAAAGAAGTCACAGATAAGAAAAATAATTAATACTGAACACAGACAGTGATATGACCCTTACATTAAAATACAGAGACGTCTTGATTTATTTTGATTTACTGTACTGCAGAGTGTTAAAGAAGGGGTAATTTTTTCTAATATTTGGTCATATATTTCAAAACACCCATATAATATATTAAAATGCATTATTTTTTTAACGCTTTTGATGAGACCTTTCGAATCTTGAACAAAATATAGTATGTTTCATTTAAAAAATATAAGTTTGTGCTGCCACGACTTTTTGGAACACCCTGTATAACCAAAAGTATTTTCAAAACGTGCGCTTAGTAACTGTACTAGCCCACACAAAATGTGAACGATGTATCTCTTACCACAACGATGCAATCCTTCGATGTCAGAAGTTTGCGCCACCCTGTATATATATATATATATATATATATATATATATATATATATATATATATATATATATATAGCGGTCAAATTATCGGACTAGTAATGTAAGCAATGAGGGTTCTAACCCCCATCGGGAAAATTACCTTTTTTTTTTTTAAATTGTTTTTGAATTTTATTTTAATAATTTGATTGCATTGAATTTTAAAATCGTTGTACAAGCGTTAAACATTATAAATGTATTTTGACTTTTTGTTTTTAATACAAGGCATTGGACATTACCTAAAAAAGTGAAAATGCTTAAGAAACTTATTGTAACTTTTCAACTTTGACAAAATTGTTTACAGCATCTTTAACAATTTTAACAGATATTACTACTGGCGAAGATAACTGTAAGTGTTATCGAAACGTTCAGATTGCATAATTTAAAATAGACCATTAAAAATCCCAGAAAAGATAAGTATTTTATTATTGTAATTTTTGTTATAGAGTAGAATTAAAGTGTTGAGGGACATGTAAAACATGAACTCAAAAAGTTTCAGTTTCATTTTTGCATCGTTCTTAGAGTTTTATTATGTAATTATATAAATCCTCTACTACTTTTATGTATATATGTATGTATACGGGAATGTTGAGTGGAGACATTCCTGATTTTTATTAAAGTTTTAGCTACATCCTATATGTTTATGTTATAATTCAATTAACGTCAATTGCAGTTACTTGTGCTTAAAGGTTTATTCCAAGAGGAAAATTATCAATAAATATCATGCTAATAATAGATGATTTTTTTTCCATAGTGTTTAACTCTTTGCAACTCACATTAAAAATCTTATAGTAGATTCAATATTTTATAAAAATAATAAAAAAACATTCACCTTGCTTGAATTATAATTCAATTAACTCAAAGATGGAAATATTTTAAAAAATAGTAGTATAATGAATTTTTATTAATAGTATAAACCAGTTTTCAAAAGCGCAGTTTCACACGAGTATGACGCTAATCATGAGGTGTGTAGTTAATACACAAGTTTCAATACTATTTTGCATTTGTTTTTGTGCATTTTTAGTGCAGTCGCAGAAAAAACAATTAAATTAACAAATGTATATTCATGCTTCACGGTTTGTTTTTATCATACCACTTTAATTAAACTACTAACAAAAATATACGAGAATATAAAACGTAATTTAAGGATTTAATTATAAATTCATTATAGAGTTGCTCAATTATTATATAAGAGATGAATATAAAACTATCTTATTATATATTTAATTATACACTTAATTATTTTAAAAAACCTAGCTATGGCTGCATTACACAATGCAGATGTATTATGTAGATTTAGTGTGTGATTTTAAATATAGACAAATTAATTCGATTTAGAAAATTTTTATGAAAAAAATCAAATTGCATTAGTCAGGATTTTAATGTATATTAAAAGATTAGTAGTGAAAACGAATTTGTATATAGATCATTCAATTTTATTTGAAGTATTAATGCGGAAATTGATTAAGAAGCGATGACGAATGTTTTAGGTTATTTAAAAATTATTTTTCATTAGCTACTTGTGTAATGTTTACTGATAAGGTAAATTAAAAATAATTATTGCGCAAATTATGCAATATATTCAGAAGTTTATGTTAGACTACTGCAGTTACATAATTCCGTTAAAGCATAAAAATTAAGTTTTTTATTATTCTGTAACAATCCATTAAAGAAACACGCAATTGGAGAGTCATTTCCATCACAGTAAGATTGAAGTTAGCAGCGGAAAGCAAAAATTTGTAAAATTTAGTGAGCGCTACCACTAAACCATTAAGTTCATAATATTAATCATTTTACTACACAGACCTTTTAATTGAAAATTTTCAACTAAATCTTTTACACCAAATAAGATTAAATCCAGACGAGACATTCGTGAATTACGGACAAAAATTTATTCAAACGGATAATTAATTGCGAAACGTTGACAGCACTATCGATATTAATAACAACAGTAACTGATCTACATCCACGCTTACAACGCTTAAGCGTAGGCCAGAGAATAACGGTATCGGGTCCGGAAACATTCGTAACATTTTTCTATTAAAAATAAATCACAAAAATAGTTCATATTTGCTGCGAAAGCAATATTTTTACTGTTGGTTGGTACTCTATGGGGCCTTCAAATGACGAAGTTAGCCAGAGGTTAGCATTTCTATGGGCAGTACAATTTCGCTAATATTTTTTTGGATAATTTAGAAAATAAATTTTTTTAATTAAATCTTTCTGATGAGATTATATCTTGGTTTCCTTATGCTCATGGTATTTGAGCAAGTTTTGATAGTTCATCAGATTTCATTGATGAGTTTTTAATTAAAAGTAACAATTTACATCCTAACATAAAATTTACACTAGAGAAAGATCAAAATACAGCGATTAATTCTCTGTATTTAAACATAAAAATTAATACATAGAACAATTTTTAGTTTTTCATATCCGGAAAATGTACACATATAATTCCAAACGATTCATGTTACCATAAAAAACATAAGTTAGCTGCGTATGGATCAGTAGTACATAGAGCAATGTGTTTACCATTAAACCAAGCAAATTTCAATAAAGAAGTATCAATTATAAAACAAATCGCACAAGCAAACGGTTATATTTCAAATATAATCGATCCTTTAGTTAAAAATTAATAGTATAAAATGTTTTCTATCAAAAATATTTGTTCAGTTAACACACAACCGACAGAAGATAAATATCAATTTCAAATTTTGGAATATCAGAAAAAGTAGCTTAAGTAAGTAATCACCTTATGACTTCACAAAACAACATTAAATTTTTAGATTTTTGTAATAAAAAGAACATACTATATGTTTTGGTAGCATTTGAAATTAAGAAACATAATAAACGAACAGGTTTATCCTACAGACTCAGCTTTAACAGATATTTCAAATACAGAATTATAATTAAAAAGTTTGTTGTTTTACCTTAATGATTTCTGTATTATAAGTGTTCTAAAATATACTTGTGCCCAAAATAATGAGAGCCACTATGGGGATCTTGGGAACGGCAAGAGATACAGGTTTGGTTAAATGAGAGAAAAGTAGCGCAATCAAAGGCGTTTAGAAATTTTAGAAAATATTTGTGGTTCTTAAGTTGTTTTGAAAAAATAGAATTTTTGGATTTTACAAATTATTTTTTTTCTGGTGATAATAATTGATCTAGACCTAAGCCGGTGATCTACAGTAGCATTTAATGCCGTTTAAGGTTGGCGATATTATTGCTTTAATCCGACGTTTTTCCTTTGCAGAACCATCAACTTCATTTCTTTAAATAGGGCTCTGATATTTCTACATAAGGTTATTAAAAGTCCTTTTTATACGAATCCAATAATGTTAATACATTATGGTTTAATTACATATATCTATTAACAGTATATATCATGTAAGTATTTAATAGCGAACCAAATTGATGTACTAAATAATAAAAAAACAAGGATAATATGAAAGTAAATTAACAGAAGATCTAAAGCATATGTTCACACAAATTTCCATTGTTCTCCAAACAGAGATAGTACCTTTTCACAGTAGATTCTAAAACGCCGGTCAGCGTTTCTGGAGTTTTACTAGTAAATGTTTCTAATACTAACCTCCTCAGTTGTTCGGTTTTAAAATTATGGGGAACTCGCTGGCCAGGGTGCCTTTGAATGGCTACCAATGAATCTGGGAATGGTACTGAACGATACTCTCTAACTCTTCTGGAATTATGTGCAGGTACCCCATCCTGTTGTATCCAACGACCACGAATTTTGCCAGAGGCATATTATCAAGATCATCCTCTAAATCGTATTCCAGTAAATGAAGGTAACGCTCTGCTGTTAAACTATAATGGTAAATAAGCCGTCCTACAATTATTGTGCCGAAAATATCAGCCCACATGTTAAAACCAAATCGTTGTTGATGTCGACGTTTTATTTAAATGCGGATTGATTTCAGGCAAGGAATGGACATTTCTTTTATTAAAAATGACATTATTTTCCATATTATTTGGTAAATTTATATTCTGCTGGAATTTTCTTGTACACCATTCCCAGAATGAGCGACGTCTTTCTAAATCATCCGGTCTAAGTCCTTGACAAATTCTGTACTGAATGAAATTTTTATTTTTTTTTTATAAAATGTGCGGCTAATTTTAATATATCAACATTTTGTTCAATTCGCCGGGTTGATATACCAGGGTTTTCAGTGACGGCTAACAAAGCATTGTGTACTCTTTCTTCATTGCTGGCCTTTTGCCGAAAAACTCCAGGTTTTTTAAAAGGACCATGCACTTTGAGACTTGACCCTAATTTACTAAAACTCCTTTTATTTGGCTGCCTCCTTTCGTGATACTTCTCTAAATACGTACGCTCCGCAATAGTACGAGTACATTGTTGGTTGGATGAAACGAAAACACAGTGAATAGAAAAAATTACCAGTTATTACACACTAAACTAATGTTTCAAATAATCAACGTAAGTTTCACTCCAAATGTATATTTACCATATTCATTTGTTTTACAAAACATGCAATTGTCTAGTTAGAAACGGAAAATAATTTTAAAAGAAGTAGGATTTATTACTAATGTATGAATCTAACATAATTCTGGCCTTGAGTTATTATTAAATATCTAAATGATCTAAACTGTTAACTGATCTAGACAATTATTTATTCTTAAAATGTGAATGGTACACAAGAAAATGCTAGAAGATTTATGAATTCATTGGTCTAAGAACAATGTGCGTTTAAACAAAAAGTCGATTTCGATGTAATATGTGGACGGTATTTTCGGCACAACGATTACAGGATCCTTCTATACCATCATAATGTACTTTGATATTAAAGAGTTACTTAATATAAACTGTTAATAGATATACGTAACTATTAATTCTTAAAAAATAAAAAACTATGAACAGGTCCGTAATAGGAATTATCTTAGTCGACACCGAAAACAAAATTAAAACGTAATTAAACAATAATATTTTTACATCATTGGATTCGGACTAAAAAGGAATTTAATAACCTGATGTCAGAATATCAGGACCGTAATTAAAATAATGAAGTTGATGATGGTTCTGTAAAGATGAAACGACGTATTACAAAAGTGATAATGCCACCCTAATGGCATTAAAAATTGCTGCCAATAAGTGTCTTTGGTTTTGGTTTAGATCAAATATTAATATTAAACTAACTTAAGTATCAAAAGATTTTTACGGATTTCTAAACGCTATTTTCTTAGGACTTTGATTACGCAACTTTTCTCCTATTTAACCAAATCTGTATCTCTTACCGCTTCCAATATCCCCATAGTGGCCTTCATTATCTTGGACACAGAGTATATCAGTGGTCCAGTGGTAAAGGTACCAGACTTGTGAGTGAAAGATACCAAGTTGGAATCTGAGAGCAGTCAAGTGCTTCGAAAATCATAAGTAAATGAATTGGACTCAAGTGCGAAATCAATCCTTCTCAGGACTGATGACGGAAGTAGAGTCCGCTTCCGAAACAACGCGCTACAAAAGCAAAAACTGTGGAAATAGGCCGATCAACTCATCTCAATGATTTTTTTGTTACCATAACTAGTTGTTATGGTTACTTTACTTATATATTTTCTCTTGATAATGATACATGTTGTATTGAAAGACGTACAGAAATAAATAATTATATAAAAGAAATTGTGGAATTATATTGTGTTTAAAATATTAGTGCTGTTTGCATTTTTGTCTGTTTCGCTTTGATCACCTTTCGGCTAAATGAATATTGCGGTGACAGTAAAATTCAAACTGTCGACTACCATTCAGGAACGGATTCATACTCCCGTCGCCTATGAGCTACATTAATCTTTCCACCCGCACACTCTCTTTTCTCCATTGCCCTAATTAGTTTATGTTAAAATTTCTTTTCAGTCGAAAATATTGTTACCAGATACTTCTCATAGTACGTTTGTAACTGTTCAGCATTTAAATTACCTTCCAACAAACAACAATAGTACATTATGTTATTAGTTGTAGGAAAAGTGAGGTAAATGATCGAGCGCGAGCCACAAAGATCATTTTTACACCAAATTGCGAATGCGATTTTATTTTTAAACTGTATAACCTATAAAGAAAGTGCTACAATACATAATTGTATATTTATCAATGTTAATAAATATATGCTTGGCAGTTGTACTGCACAATTTCATTTCCCATTATATCATTATATGAAAATAGAGGAACCACACATATGGCCATATTGGGGGAACCCCCCCCCCCAGACTTTAGTAACGTAAGACCTACAATATGATTTATACACCACTGGATAAAAATTACTATTTTATGAACACTAAATGCTAATAATTATCTACAACAGTATCAAATGCATCAGTTAACAAAAGTTTATAAAACAAAACTAAAACTCCAAAACGTTGTACGTAAATAGTTAATTAATTAATCTGCTTAGATTAAAGAGGACGTATTCTACTCAACACTTCAATTTATCAAATATTCATATTGTGTGTTTTTATTATTTAAACAAGAACATAACCTATTTTGGAAATTTTGTTGCACGGGTTGAAATGTTTCGCAGATAACCCGTTTGCATTGTTCGTTATTCTATTTCTCAGCTCATCAGTACTTTCAGGCAGAATTGCGTACACTGGCGACCCCACAGGAACGAATCAAATGTAGTGGGAACCGGATATCTTGCTGGCATTGTAGAGCTCCTCTTCTAGTAATCTACTTTTCCGGAAATTAGCGACACAAAAATTCCCTCTACTGTAACACGTGGTGAGGAGGTGCTCCATCAGGTTAAAAATATAGATTCTGTTCGCTAAGAATCATGTTTCCTTCTTCGTTAACTTGATCTTCCAGTGACTGAGTAGTAAGCAGTTCAGTGTTATTTTCTCAAAGATCTTCGCTACACCTAAAAGGCTACAAATATTATCGCACGCTTTGTAAACTAGTTGCGTGACGCACTAATAAATAAAGACAATCGTTTCTCATATAAATCAATGATTGTCGTTATGTTACTTCATTTAATGTGTCTGATTTTTAATGAAACTTATATCTCAAAAAACTAAGAAATTCGCTTTAATCTGTAACCAAGTGGAAGGATATTACTCAGATCGGTATAAAATATACTCAAATCAAAAAAGATCGCATTAGCGGGACAAACTTTACCTACTACGTTATAATAGATACACTACTTACATCGTACGCAACTACTTTGTTTTCTCCAATAAACACCAAAATTATTGACGTTATTTCTAGGATCTCCTTAAAATAAACAAGCACAAAAAAATGTTCGCAAATAGGTGTTGTATAACAAACGGGTTCCCAACTGGAATCACCTTAAAAAAACAACAGTTCGTTAACCTAAAGATGTATAATGAAAACTTCAACGTCGGAATATTTACACAAGTTACATTAAAATTCTTGATACAAACTTTGTCAATGAAACATAAATACATAAAAAAAATACTCAATCAATGTTGTAATTTCGGAAGATTGAATACGTTTGCCATAAAAAAGTTTACAAGGAAGCGCATTCAATATTATGTACATATAAAACAAATAATTCATAATGAAAAAAATACACAGAAATTTTATTAACTTTCGTCGCTTATGAAAAGTAAATAAAAAGTAAATGCATCAAAAGGTTTGTCTTAATTCAGGTTCACTTCTCCTATATGTGATACCAGAGGAGACCTGGAGATTGACTTCTGTGATGGCGATAATAAGGTACTGAAAGTGGTAGCTACGCTCGTAGTTCCCTCGTGAAGGATATCGGGGCGTCGACTAAAAATCCAAACTGCGGTCGATTATCACCCAACTTGGTTTTACGATATATCACAGTCTATATACTCGTATTTACATTTCATTTACAAACTGTATTTTACGTTGCGTTACAGAACTGTTTAATTCTTCTATTAGACGTTAACGTTATATGAAAATTTAGTTATTTACTGCAAGTTAATTGTTATTGGCGAGCTGTGGATTACTGTTTGGCACTAGGAAAGATTGTTTATTTCTTCCGTATAAAAGCGATGACTACTCCAGAGGATTAGAATGCACTAGTTAAAACACGTTACATTTCCTTGGATCAACTGCACTAAATCGTTACAGTAATTTAAACCCGTGATGGGTGATCAATTCAGAAGATCCCAGCAAGGGTTAATCGAGGAGGAGACTACCCTTTTTCAACGAACGTTCGATCACTAGGTGTTGGGGAAATGTTCTTTCGCGGAACTGGCCTACTGTGTCAACTAACTATCTCTATCTAAAATTATTCCTTATTCTTATTGAATTATTGAACCCCTTCCATTAATTAAATATTAACTAACCTATCCTAAAAAAAGCCGCTTAAATTGTTCAAGCGCGGGAAGCTTCCGGTACTGCTTACGGAATTTAGCCCCTTCTGAAAACTACATCGACATGTAATTTGTTTTTACTTTAGTTCATATTGTCGTCCATATCAATTATTCCCCTGCCCGCTATTCCTAACTCAACAAGCTTGAAACGGTAGACTACATACGAGAGTCTTCACGGCGACGGATTCCAGCGCTCTTGCATCATCTTTACACTTTACAGAACAACAACTGTGTTTTAACTTTTAAACATTGAAAAATTTATACGATATTTCTGATATTACTTTAATTTAGTTTTACTTAAAACAAATCCATTTCTACTCAGTCTTACAAATTCCAAAAACAAAAGATATGTCAGTTTAACTACATGTTTATTATAATGATCTACACAACTAACACATTACAAATTACAAAATTACACAAACTCATAATTCTCA
Organism: Vesta saturnalis; assembly: GCA_036346205.1. NCBI lineage: Eukaryota > Metazoa > Arthropoda > Insecta > Coleoptera > Lampyridae > Vesta > Vesta saturnalis. The sequence continues at coordinate 2,368,671 of JARFJB010001466.1, forward strand.
GCAAACAATAAAAGGGTTTTACGATAGATCAATAACAACATTCCAACTTGTACGGTACTAACAAATAATTGGTAATTTCGAAACTATCGGCAAATCTTTGATAAAATCATGGACAAATGACATATGACATATGACAGACAAACACGACGGCGATCACAAACTTGGAAACTGGATTATAATTTTTTCATATAATACGGATTAATTAACTAAATTATATAACCGACCTAGGAAAAAGCTTTGATTAAAACCAATAATAAAGTATTTTCGTATGTAGTATACTTTATGCCAATAAATTATTTTTAATAGTATTCTATTTAGCTTATTCAGATAATAAACCGTTACACATAATTTTTAGTAAGCAAGTAATTATCAAAAAAAAATATTTTTTTCTTGCTTTTAAAAATGTTATCATTGAAACAATTCATAAATTAGGTTTCTCTCCGAACTTAAAACATTGAAAAATATTTAATCCAGGTCTGTATTCGAGGGTCGATGTAAAACAAAATACTTATATTTTTACGACTATTATTTATTGAAGGACTATTGAAATAATAACTGTAAGTATACATGTAAGGAACATACTGTACATAGCCTATTTTGTACAAACTTCAAATTATTAAAGAAATAAACCACATAAGCAAGCAAAACCGAAAATTTTCCCTAACTTTGATGGCTGTTGTGTCTATGTTACCAATGAGTTACCATTACGGTGTATAAGATATTTCTATTCTATTTAATATTTAAGAAATGTGGACATTTCAACACAAACACATACACACAAAACAATATTCTTTTGATTACTGTTTTGACTGTTTCTAATGAGATATTCTGAAATAAGACAAAATGACTATAAATGTCTATTTCGCCAAAATACCTGTAAAATGGAATAGAAAGCGTAAAGAGGCTTAATTGATCACTGGAATCTTTTTTAGACCATTTTAAGTCCTTTAAATGCAAACATGAAGTATAAAACTGATTAGCACAGCGTTTATAGGCATAGCACATCGATCTGAATCACTAAATAGTGTGACGTCAGTAAAAACTGTATATTATTTCGAAGACCACGAAATTAATAACACAAACGAATCCGAACAAGTGTAGGCAATAAGGTCAAGGTATTCTAGAATTCTAGATTGTATGGTGTTACTTTGTGGTTTATATGCCTACTTTCTATTATTGTTAAATTCATTTTTATAAACGCATAGTCTTTAAAAATCGCTTCAAAATATGAAAATATTCAACAAATAGTTTGCTATCTAATTTACAAACTTTTAATAAAAAGTAATGACGAAGTAAATCACTGATTACCGCCAACGACACAGAGAAAAAGATGATATGGAACAAACCATTTGTTGATTTCAGTTTTGGAACTAATAGAGATATGAAACTACAGAAAATGAGAAATAACAATGGACCAAGGATTGGTCCCCGGTGCACCCCACTGAGTATCATAAAATGTGGAAATAGACGTTATTAACATTTCAATACCTATTGTTTTTAATTTTCCCATATTTTGTCTTGCATGCTTTTGTTAGTTATCTTTTTTTGTTTATGAATATAAGTGATTGCACACGACGGACGACACTGCTAATTATTTCTCTCGATAATATAATTTCGAACGCTGTTCGAAACAGCAGTGATTGAATATTTTTGAACTATAATGTAGTGCTCTAATTTTTATGCTTGGCAACCTAATTTTTTGTCGCAAATTTTTTATTTGCATAATTAGAGTGACAGAAGATAATTCCACTACTTTGTATCAGTGGCAGCGTTTCCAAATAATGGCTTTTATTATTGTACGTTTAAATTAATAACTTTGTAATGTGTGAAATAAGCCTTTCCTTAAAGCGGTATTTACGCTAAACAAAGCAAAGCTAAAATTATCGCGTTGAAGAATATTCTGGTGTAGGTATTCCCTATTATACAAATGTCGCAAGTTGATGATCAAATCGCGTGTTTGACACAACTGTCGAGCATCGTATCCGCTGACGGCTATCATCATTAAACCTCCTTACTATTTTCAAGTTATTTATTATTACAAGCTACTAGATTTTTTGTTGACACTTAAAAGGAATACATAGCGGTTAGAGCTTCGAGTTCTGTTACCTCAATTCAGAAAATTTTATAATAGGAAAATTACGTTGATGGTAGCACATATATGGGACATTGTTAAAACTACCTCGTTACCGGCATTGTGTATTTGTAACATCTGTCCTCCCAAACGACACGTTTGTTACATTTTATACAATTTCGAATTACTGTCAGCGACCTACACACCACAATAAATATTTTATATTCAATTGTTTACTAAAACTTTGATATCTCCAAAGCTTAGAATAATTCTGCGTGCACAGACCATCACAGGTAATCAAGAAAACAAATACTATACAAAAAGTAAATTGATGAAACATCTGACAGGTGTTTTTAAGCGTTGATAAGATCACGTATTTATCGTGTTACGTCTCTTTTACCCCTGTTCATTGGATATCACACAAAAAGAAGTAGTGGTGGATTGTGTCCTTTAAAATTTATGTAGTACAGCGTATCTTAAGTTAATAAATTTTAGTATTTGGACTTGAAACGTTTTTTAGTACTTAATGTTACAACCTTGAAGCAACACCTTTTTAGCAGCGGGTGCTCATTCATATTCAGGACACGACATTAAAAAAAATCAAATATTTGTCGATTAATTGATGCTGTCTGGGTAGGAGCTGACAGTCGAGCTCCCACTGTTCGCCCTCCACCCTATGGCTTTGTATAAAATATCGAGAAGTAATTGAAACAGACAGCCAGCCCTGTAATGGCATCCCCGAGCCTCACCTTGACCATAAATTAGCTAGACAATCCGGTATTTACAAGAAAACGTATTTGTGAGGGTTGTGTGTAACAGCCTGTTCCGGGGTAAGAGGAAGAAGCAATTTAGTGGGCTTACTCCGGGAAATCAATGAAGACAACTCGAGGGGCGCAGAGCCGATCCGAATTAGATACACTTCCACCAGAAATATCTCTCGAAATGTGCGGGAAAATGGCTCCATAATGCTCTTGTCGGAGTGAGTTAATTAGGGCTTAGTTTCTCTCTAAATCAAATCATACTTCTGCTTATTACATTTAGTCAGGCCAGCTTGTTCGATTTCGGTAATACAACTTTTAATATTACTTTCCACTTTTGTGTTGTTAATCTGGATTGAAATTCCTACTATGTATAATTAAACTTTTATTTGTGATTCTGTTATTAAAGATGTTTGAATACGACATAACTTTTCTATTATTTTATGAGCCTGTTGGAATAATCACGGTGGTCATGACAATATTTATGTTCACAGTAATAAAGTTTCATATGTCCGGCTTTAGACATTTGAGGACATTGGATCATAAATGGACACACTTGTTAAATCTAAGTCTGCGCCACCCACCTTGCTAAAAGCTCACCCGGCGATGACGCTTCGGGATTTATTGCTCTCCCACCCGCTGCTAGTCTTACAATCACCAACTTTTTGTTTGTTTTCTGTTCTTATCTCTTTGACTATTGTTACGTTGGTTTCTGCAGAAAGTTCTGCATTACCTTTTTCAATAAGTTGATTTTAAGCGTAACTGATATGTTTACTAAATGGCTGTTAAAAGGGACCCTTTTTAGAAAGTTTCCCTTCACTCTCATCCATTTTTAAATTACAATAATGTAAAATTTTAGTACATAATAAAAATGAAACAATCTTTGTAACTGGAACAATGCTATAAATATATTTCCAAAAACGATCGTAAAAATTGCTTGTTCTGAAACAGTGAGTACGTGACCTTAACTCGGAAGGTCAAACCAAACCTCTGGACTTTATTATTTCATTCTGACAAGCCAATTTTGCACCTGGTTAGTTTCGGTTATTGCCTGTAAGGAATGGTTACAAATATGAAATAGAACCGGTATCTTATTTTGTATTCCTATATAATTAAACTTGTTAATTGCAATCAGTTCACATTTAGTAATTAGATGTGTGAATTTTTTTTACCATTGCATTATTCGTTTTATGCAAATTAATTCAAAAATTTAATTAATAAGTTAATTATTATAGTTAAGACCTGTTATTAATCTCATACAACGCAAAATGAGTAAATAGATTAGTATTATCTAAGAACATTCATGGAAGTTTCATGCCAATTGTTAAAATACAAATAAATATTGCATAAAAAGACAGCAACAGTTAATTTAAGTTGGACTAGATATGTCAAGGAAGTGTTCACATTCACATTATTAACTTTGCTTATCTTGGTACACGAGTAGCATTTATACTATTGTGTGTTCATCGAGTTTGCATCAGAAGGGAACATTTTTATATTTAGTCCACATTTTTATTAAAAAATCGCCTTAATTAGTACGCAATCGATCAGATTGTACAATCCTTAATAAGGACATTAGTCAAACAGAGAGGTCTTAGTCAAATATCGATGTGAATATAAATTTTTCTTTAACGTTCAGAACATGCTTGCCATAAAAAAAGGCTATGAGCAAATTTATCACAAAATGTACAAATAGTTATTTGTACAACTAGAGAAGAAAGCGGTGTTTTTCAACTCCAGTTCAAAGTCAATTGGACGAGAGTAAGTAATGTACACTTGGCAGCTATGTTATTCATTTTTTAGGTTGGTTCCTGCTTGCTTAATGGTTTGGTGGTATCACAATGTTAAATTAATATTTAGGAAGTAGAAATTAACTAAAAAGAACTAATTTGTCACTCTTGTAGGTTAGGTGTGTAGACACACCGGTTTCCAATATGGCTAGTGTCTGGCCTTCTTCAATCCGAATTTTAAATGTCATTGTTAACGCGACAACATTGTTTTTTTTTAGTTTCCTCACTACAGAACAAAATCTCATTTTCCTCGCCCTTTTTAGAGACGAAAGTAATTGTTTCTAAGGAAGTTTCAGAAAAACTTAATTTCACAATTACTTGCCTAGAATGATACAGCCTCAACAGTAAGAACATGGTGGTTTTCTTCTAACAAAGTAGGTAATAAATTTGTTCTTCACAAATTTGATTTTTTGCAGTGTGCCCTTATAATTCAATGGATACGAAAAATTCACACCATTACAAGAATTAAAACGTTTTACCAAAGGTCGTTGATTAGCCAAAAGAATCATGTAAAGACCAATTAAAGATTCATTTTAGCTTTTCTTTATTTGTTGTTATTGGTGGTTATTGTTACTAAATGAAAATGTCGTATAGCATTGAAACACAGAAGAATCAATATAATTAAAAAAAAATTATTAAGGAGTATTAGAAAAGAGATAACAATAAAATAAAATCCAACTTACTTTGGGTATAATTAGTGATTCTAAGTTACAAGTCTCCATCATTGAATAATTATACCACGCCTTGATCGCATCAAATGAGGTAGATGAGCAATTTGCCCATAATTTTTTTAACAAATGGGGAAGTAAATTTTCTTCAATTTTGCAAAAAATTAGGTTTTTTTGCAGTCTTAGTTGGGAAAAACTGCATTCGCAACTATTAAGAGAATACAAAGTGGTAAGATCTACATTTGTATTTATTACAATATTGATATTTTCATCTTAATGTAATGAGTATTATTTTATTCCACAAATTATAATATGCAAGCATAATTCTACGACACCCATCTCAAGGAGTACTTGAATGATGTTTGGAAGTATTTAAGTTTTTAGTCAAAAATACTTATTAGTTGTTATGTGGGTAACATCTGGATCTTAGCTCCGTCTCGAATATCATGCTGCAAGTTTGTAATGCATTCTCTCGCAAACCACGTCCATTGCTAGTTTCTGGTTTCTGATTGTCCTTAGCTCCAGTCCTAAGCCTAGATGATGGAATGTGATTGGTGACCTGAGACCTTCTACTTCCAAGCCACGACCTCTTTCAGTATCTAGCCTCTTACACTGGTGTTCTGATTGTATGCCTGAGGCTAACGCTTTCTTATTGGATGTGGTAATCCCACTCATTCCTTTATTTGAAACGATATAATCAGCGACCTAAAGCTTTCTACTTAAGTTGTCTGACCAATTCTTTCTTCGTGGTGTCTTCTAGCTCTATGGTTTAAAAACTAGTGAAAGGTTTCTATATTTGAACCATCAATTGTTATGGGGTTAAAATTTAAATTTGAAATGGTGGTATACGTATTTTGTTCTAAAGTGTATAAAAACATTAAAACTGTTTGCTACATGACTTTTGAAAAGTTATAGGATTCTATAGCGAGCTGCAACCATTATTAAAGCTCTAACGGTGGAATTTCAGCAAGGTCTGTTCCGTGTAATACGAATTGAATAGTCTCATATTCGTAGAGCATAGTTAATAAAGACTTGATAATGGCAGATATGATTCTGCCGAAACGTCGTCGAATCAACATGGGTCCAAACCCGGAAGAACATTAATATATATAGTGTATATATATATATATATATATATATATATATATATATATATAACCTATATCAGGTTTCCGCGAGTGTATTATGCAATACCGTTGTTTCTCCGGGTGTTCTCTCGTGTCTGCTGCTGTTGTCCCTGACTCTTGTCAGTACAAAACTGCGTTTCGGCAAAATACCATTATTCACTTCTTTCACTTCGACTACTTTCCCTTTTCGTTTTCTCGTTGTTGCTTGCTGTTCTTCCTGTTGTGGTTCGAGTAAAACGGAGCTGTTCAGTTGGAGAACCTGCAGATAGTAAATGGGAATTTGCCAAGGCGTCGTTTTATACTGACAGAGCCAACAGCAGCAGACAACACCCGGAGAGACACTGTTTTTAAACATGCGTATATTTCGATCATATGTTTGATATTCAGTGCAAATTACAACAACAAAAAGAATCACATAATCTTTTTACAAGAAACTAATTAACGCTACAATATAAATGTGAAAAAGTTACACATTACTATACACCTACTAAAATTTTCTAAAATACACACATCAAAATGGTCTAGGGGACAACGCTAAAATAAAGTTGAATAATAATCTTTAATGTTTAACAACAAAACAAACAGAATTTACTGTAGTTTGCTTACACAAGGTGTATAAAAATAGAGCAAATTTTTAAACTTACAAATAATAGTAGAATATGAATGAAAAATGAAAGATTTGCACATTTAATACAGTATGGCCACCTCGACTGTTAATCACAGCTCGGCACCTATTAGATAAGCTTCTAATCAAATTTTCTATTTCATTTTGATCAATTTGTTGTCACTGGTCTTGTAAACAATTTGAGAGCTTTTCCTTGTTTGAAACACAATGCCTTGATTCAGGACACGTTTTCCCAGCATATACCATGCATGTTCTATGGGATTTAAGTCGGGAGATTGCGCCGGCCACGGCGATACTGCAATATTGTGCTCATGTAAAAATTTGTAACTGTTCTCGCAACGTGTGAGCGAGCGTTGTCTTGCATTAGTACAAATTGTCCACCGATTTGTTCCGCCTGTAGTAGTATAACAGGTTGTAGAATTGTGTGTCGATATGCGTTTGCGGTTAAAAAGCCTTCAACAGAAACGAGCTCAGTTCTACGGCCAATTCCAATTCCAGCCCATACTATAACTGTCCCCCTTGGCACCGATCAACTTCCTGAACAGTTGCCAAACGATTTTCATTTCCAGGTCTCCCCCACACCCTTAGTTTTCTAGAATCAGGCCTCAAACCGAATCTGGATTCATCTGTGAAGAGCACGTGAATCCTCCGCCCATTCTAATCTCCGTGCGCGATTTCCACGTGAAATCACAGGAACTTAAACAGGACGTCATGAGTGGAGATCAACCTGACGCAACCTGTTTCTTACAGTTTGACCACAGAGGCCACTGGATGGACATTTTGGAGATCAGTCTTTAGCTGGTTGGCCGTAAGATTTCGGTTACGAAGACATTGGATTCGAAGAAATCTATTCTGGATAGCACTGGTTTTCCGCTGGGACTAGGATGTCTTTCTTTTACATCACAAGTTTCTTGATAACGCTGCCACAAGCGCCCAATGGTACTTTTACAAGAACTTAGAGCAGCCGCCACATCTCGAACAGCCATACCTCCGTGTATCATCACGACTAAGATGCACTCTTTCGATCTCTATTGACTCTAAGACACAATAAAACCGAACCTGTTTCTTAATTCAATACGCACAAACTGAGTAATCTAAAATAACACAAACACTGTTTCCATACAAATGTCATTAACTGAACACAACTGTTTAACAAAAGAAAAGAAACATCGTCAACTGGATCTAGAAATTGTCAGAATAAAGCTCTGTGTGCTATAATCACAAAACATTTTGATAAACGTTTGCAAACACACTTTTACCTTTGTCCCTTAGACCATTTTGATATGCATAACTATAAAAAATTGCATTTCTCGCAAACCAGTCCATTGCTAGTTTCTGGTTTCTGATTTCCTTAGCTCAATCCTAACCCTAGATGATGGAATGTGATTGGTGACCTGAGACCTTCTACTTAACCCGACCTCCAGTTCTAGCCTCTTACACTGGTGTTCTGATTGTATGCCTGAGGCTAACCTTTCTTATTGGATGTGGTAATCCCACATTCTTTTATTTGAAACGATATAATTAGGCCTAAAGCTTTCTACTTAAGTTGTCTGACCAATTCTTTCTTCGTGGTGTCTTCTAGCTCTATGCTTTAAAAACTAGTGAAAGTCTGTTCCGTGTAATACGAATTGAATAGTCTCCTATTCGTAGAGCATAGTTACTAAAGACTTGATAATGGCAGATATGATTCAAACGTCGTCGAATCAAATAAACCCGGAAGAACATTTATATATTTTATATATATATATATATATATATATATATATATATATATATATATATATATATATATATAAATTTTTCCGGTTTAATTCGATATCCGGTTTCAGATTTACGATCGGTCAATTGGTTTTGAAAATATCGGCGAAAAACCAAAATGGCGGATTTCGTTTTCGCCAGTAAATCCGAAATGGTTAATTTGACGGTGTCACAATGTGAGATTATTCGGACAGTTTTTAAGACGAATAAGATGGCGTGTATGACATGTCACAATCGTCTTTTTTATACAATCTGCCTCAACTTTCATTTTTCTTATTGCCGCCATATTTGATTTTTCGATTTTTGAGAGGCCAATATTTCCAGTTTAGTGATGTCTCACAACTGCATAAAGATTAGAGCTTCCGAAATATCACACTTTCTAAACTTAGGTCTTATTTATTATTAGTAGGCCATGATTTATTTGTCGCAAAATAGCATTAATAAATAATGTATAAAATTCTTTGAATTTTCAATAAAACATGAAATTAAATAAGACCTCTCAACAAGACAGATGTTTTGGGACAAATTCCCAGCTATGAGTGTGTTAAAAATAAAGCCAGAAAAATCGTCATTAATTTAATTAATACTTGAACCTTTGAACAACCTACAATAAAATTACAATTACAATTAATTTACAGATTTGCAAAATCACGTCCATTTACATCGAGACATTTTTGACAATTGGTGACTGTTTTTCGTACAACCCTAACAAGTGTATTTCCATTAACACTATTTCTAAATGTATCCAAAACTCTCTGTCTTAGGATTTCTATGGTCGCAGGAGGATCAAACTCGTAGACCTCATTCTTTGTGTGACCCCAGAGGTAGAAATCCAAGGGCGAAAGGTCAGGGGATCTAGGAGGCCCAGATATTGGACCATTTAATGCAATAATTCTTTCATCAAACTGCTCCCTTAAGAAGTTCCTGACTTGAATGGTGTTGTGTGCCGGACATCCATCCTGTTGAAACCAGGTTCTTCTGAACTCATCTTCGGTGAGAGTAGCTGTAAAGCCGGCACAACCTGGTTGCAAAGCTCTAGGTACCTCTGTCCGTTTAAGTTATAGTCAAACAAAATGGTCCTATAAGTCGATTTCCTGCAATGATTAATAATTTATAATACATAGGTGCCCAATTAAAATAGGTAAGTTAGATTAAATTACCAATAATCCTATTCCAAACGTTACTTCCAAATCTGGTCTGTAGACGTCTCTCTGCCACTTCGTGAGGGCTTTCTACAGCCCAATGATGAATGTTGTGCTTATTAAAAACTCCACAATTCGTAAACCTACTCTCATCAGACCACAAGACATGATTAACAAAATCCGGATTTTCATTACACATTCTAGTATACAACTCGCAGAAGCGCATTCGTCTTGGAAAATCAGTTTCCTTAAGTCCTTGAACTATTGTGGGTTTGTATGGATAGTAGTTATTCTTTTTTAACACTCTTTGTACCGTTGATTTTGACACGAATTTCCCGTTCTACCGTTCTTACCGATGCACTGGGGTTTTCGTTGACAGCTTGTAAAATGTTTCTGTCACGATTTTCATTATCAATATTGTATCCGCTTTTAGGTTGTTCGAAGGCCCCATAGTTAATTAAATTAATTACAATTTTTCTGAAGTGGGTTTTATGAGGCTGCCGTCGTTCGGGGTACATCTCCAAATACCTCGCTGAGGTAATGTCGGGGTTTCTGTTTGACTGCAAGTAAAGCGCTAACATGTCAAACTTTTCTTCATTTGAATAGGGAATACCGGCCATTTTCAACAGGCTTTTACAATTTGTGTGTCACGTTTATGATTTTAATGACAGAAAAGCGTACTACTTATGAAAACACTACTTTGAATTATTTAACCTCAAAGTCAGAGCCACCTTATATGGAAAAAATGAAACCCAATTTTACTGGAAAATAAATCATGTCCTACTAATAATAATAAATAAGACCTAACTTTAGAAAGTGCGATATTTCGATGAAACACTAATCTTTTATGCACTTGTGAGACATCACGAAACTGGAAATATTGCGCTCTTTCAAAAAACCGAAAAATCCAATATGGCGGCAATAAGAAAAATGAAAGTTGAGGCAGATTGTGGGATAACAAAAGACGATTGTGACATGTCATACACGTCATCTTATTCGTCATAAAAAAGTGTCCGAATAATCTCACATTGTGACAGCTGTCAAATTAACCATTTCGGATTTACTGGCGAAAAACGAAATCCGCCATTTTCGTTTTTTCGCCGATATTTTCAAAACCAATTGACCGATCGTAAATCTGAAGGCGGATATCGAATGCTCTAAGCTTCCTCTAAAACTTTTCCCATTTAACCTTTCCCGTAAGTATAACAGAAGCCGAGATCCCTTTATAGAGAAGCGAATTTGGGACATTGTACTATATATATATATATATATATATATATATATATATATAATATATATATATATATATATATATATATATATATATATATATATATATATATATATATATATATATATATCAGGTTTCCGTGAGTGTAGTATGCAATACCGTTGCTTCTCCGGGTGTTGTCTCGTGTCTGCTGCTGTTGTTCCTGAATCTTGTCAGTACAAAAACTACGTTCCGTCAAAGTACCATTATTCACTTCGACTACTTTCCCCTTTTCGTTTTCTCGTTGTTGCTTGCTGTTCTTCCTGTTGTGGTTCGAGTAAAGCGGAGCCGATCAGTTGGAGAGAACCTGCAGATAGCAAATGGGAATTTGCCAAAGGGTCGTTTTTATACTGACAGAGTCAACAGCAGCAGGGATAACACCCGCAGAGACACTGTTTTTAAACATGTATATATTTCGATCATATGTTTGATATTCAGTGCAAGTTACAACAACAAAAAGAATCACATAATCTTTTTCCAAGAAACTAATTAACGCTACAATATAAATGTCAAAAAAGTTACACATTACTACACAGCTACTACAAATTTTCTAAGATACACATATCAAAATGGTCTAGGGGACAACGCTAAAAATAAAGGTGAACAATAATCTTTAATGTTTAACAACAAAAACAAACAGAATTTACTGTAGTTTGCTTACATAGGGTGTATAAAAAATAGAGCAAATTTTTAAACTTACAAATAATAGTAGAATATGAACGAAAAATGAAAGATTTGCGCATTTAATATAGTGTATGGCCACCTCAACTCAGCTCCGCACCTATTAGATAAACTTCTAATCAAATTGTTTATTTTATTTTGATCAATTTGTTGCCACTGGCCTTGTAAACAATTTGACAGGTCTTTACTTGTTTGAAACACCATGGCTTGATTCAGGAGACGTTTTCCCAGCATATCCCATGCATGTTCTATGGGATTCAAGCCGGGAGATTGCGCCAGCCACGGCAATACTGCAATATTGTGCTCATGTAAAAAATTTGTAACTGTTCTCGCAACGTGTAAGCGTTGTCTTGCATTAGAACAAATTGTCTCCCGATTTATTCCGCCTGTGGTAGGATAACGGGTTGTAGAATTGTGTCCTGATATGCGTTTGCGGTTAAAAAACCTTCAACAAAAACGAGCTCAGTTCTACGGCCAATTCCAATTCCAGCCCAAACCATAACTGTTCCCCCTTGGTACCAACTTCCTGAACATTTGTCAAACGATGGCCAAACAAAAACCCTCAGGTTGTTCGAGAAACCCATTTTCAGAGAAGATTCTCCGTAAAATTTCTTCGACGGAAATTTGAACAGCGAAATTTACTGGGTTTTTTGGGGAACGATCTACTTCTACTACTTGAGGACATTTCTGTTCAGTACTATGTTATTTTTACATGATGATGCTATGATCTATTGTGGAAGAGGTCTCGCTATTTTTCTCAATGAACAGTATCGAAATCGATGGGTAGGTCATGGTGGTCCCACTGTTTGGGCACCACGATTTCCTGAGCTCAGTCCACTACACATTTTTATGTGGAAATGTAAAGACACTATCATATTTAATGGGAAAGCCCAATAATAGGCAGTAACTCATCCAGAAGATTCATGCAGCGTTTTATGAGATGAAAAATAGTATGGAGAGCTGCAACTGGAAACGAGAGTTTTACTTACTACATAGACAGCCATAAACAGTCAGCGATATATTTACCATGTATGATAACATTACAGTTATCGTTATCAGTAAAGAATGACACTTTCACATGTACGACACTTATTTATATTTTACGTCTCCCAAACAGAACATTTTATAGAATGGCAATGTGCGTACTTAGTGCAATGTAGATTACACAATATTTTCCGTACATTTGAATAAGCGTCATCTAATAGGTACGAAATAACCTAAATTAATATGGTCGATATATTGTTCAAATCCATAGTGCATCCATCCATAGTAATCGTGTATTTTGATTAATTTTTTTAACATGTTCCAAACTTCTTAAATATAAACCGTGCTAATATAAAGGTATTGATGTTTCTTAAATTCACAATTCAAAATCTTAGAAAAGTTCCGGTTTTTGTTTGTTTCGTAAAGTTTCGCACCGTACTTGATGTAACTAAAAATAATTTTCTCATCGCTAATTTTGTACATACATATTTTTTTTTTTTAAATTTGATACAAGCTATGACTGTTTGAATCTTTAGCATTAGATAGCGCTGTTGTCCAAAGACAACAATTGTTAAACTCCACAGTAATCATGTATTTTTATTAATCTTTTTAACGTTTTCCAAATTTCTGCTAAACAAATCGTGCTAAAATAAAGTTATTGCAGCTTCTTAAATTCAAAATATTAGATAGTCCCGGTTTGGATCAAACTTCGAAGGTTCGAATCTTGAGCCTTAAATAGTGCTGATGTCCAAGGAGAATGACAACAACTGTAATAATAACAATAAAATAAAGAGAGACCGCTCATCAGTTACTGCTATGTAAGAGAAGGAAGATACTTTAGGTGACTAAGAACGTTCATAAGATGTATTAGTGTATGTCCAGACTGAACAGCGGGCGGGAGTTAAGCGGGCGATACGAGAGCGACCGATTTTTTCAAAAACTAGTGCATAAATGCAAGTAGCCATACCGATGCTTAGCGGGCGGGCGAAAATTAAGTGTGCAGCGCGCGATAAAAGATGAATCAAACTTGTTTGAAATTTCAACGAGCGTGTTTGGATTTTTGGATAGTTTCTTGTTGTGTTCCACCTAAATTTTCGTAATGAGCCTCCTATTAACTTTACTAAGTAAAATATCAAATGTGCTTATTGACATTCTTAAGTACCTATTCAAAGAATTTGTTCGGGTATATTTTTAATTCGAAATTATCGGTGGTCAAAATCTCCAAATTTATTTCACCTTTTATTAATAGGATGTATCCCATATCTACTCGACTTCTCCAAGAACAATGTAGATAAGGACACCATGTTTACCGGGAACACAACTCGACAACTCTGCGATTTCATATTTAGTATGGCCAGAAAATTGCCTTGCGAAAAATCGCTCGCCCGATTATCGCCCGCTTAACGCCAGTCCGCTTTGCAGTGTGCCGTACACTTAGGCTGTTAGGCGGATCCCCAGTTATGAGAGGAGTACTCCAGAGCAGGACTGATATATGTCGTGTAGAGTAAGCCTAGATTTTTAATAGCTGAAAATGTTGATACTTGGGTAACGATTATGTTGATTGAATTCCACAATCAAAGCTAGAGAGAGTTTGGTCGTTTATACAGACTTAGTGTGGTTCTGATGATTTATGTAAAGGAAGTTCACTGTTCAACATTTTGATAATGGTTAATGGTATTTATTATTATGGTATATTCCATACCATTTCTCATTTTTTTATTCGTGATACAGTGTGTCTCAAAATAATAGCCACAGATTACAAAATGTTTGTAGTTTTTGAGGTGTATACAAACCGTTTCTTTAAGTATTTTTTTAATAACGTTATAAAGACCCGACGGCTTTTTAGTAAAATTTGAAAGGTAGGTTTAGTCTATAAATGGATTTATTTATTGACACTTGTCATTAAGAGCCTAGAACTTTTTTTGAAAATTAAAATTTTATTTTTAAATTCGGATGGATGTGAAAAAGTAAATTTAAGTAACGAAAGCTTCTGTTCTCATTTTTACTAAAATCGGCCGTTTATAAAATAACATATTTCTAAAACACCTGTACACTTTAAGAAAATGGTAAACTTTGACCATTTATGTCACGAAAACTACGAAAGTTTGCCTAATTATTTTAGCCCCTTCATTTTACTTCTGCAATCCGTGGTTTTGGTTGTCGGCGTTATTCTGAAACACACCGTATAAATGAATACAAAGTGGTGTTTAGTGGTGAGCTGCATGATCCGATTTGCTGATTCTCTTTGTGGTACGCATAAACACCTTAGTTGTAATAAGTAATAAGTAGCTCTTTTAGATCATTTATTTGTTTAAAAAGTATTATTAATTTTATTAAATACATAAATAAAAAGTTTACCTCGAGTAGGATTTGAACCTAAGACCTGTACTTTGCTAGAGTACCGCGCTAACCAACTGCGCCATTAAGGTTCAAGCCCCAATCGGTGTAAATTTTGTCTTTATGTATGTAGAACTGATGTAAATTCTAAATATAATGAGATTAGAATCAAATTATTTATATTAATGGAATGTGAGCCTGCAATATCGCAAGGATTCACACATACCAAAGCAACTTGACTAATATTAAACTATTATAAGTTTTTGTTATGAACGAATAAGTTCAAAGATAAATATGTACTTAAAAATTATTATTAATTTTATTAAATACATAAATAAAAAGTTTACCTCGAGTAGGATTTGAACCTACGACCTGTACTTTGCCTAGAGTACCGCGCTAAACAACTGCGCCATCAAGGTTTCAAGCCCCAACCGATGTAAATTTTGTCTTTATGTATGTAGAACTGATGTAAATTCTAAATATAATGAAATTACAATAAAATTACTTATATTAATGGAATGTGAGCCTGCAATATCGCAAGGATTTACACATACCAAAGCAACTTAACTAATATTAAATTATTATAAGTTTTTGTTATGAACGAATAAGTTCAAAGGTAAATATGTAATTAAAAATTATTATTAATTTTATTAAACACATAAATAAAAAGTTTACCTCGATTATGATTTGAACCTACGACCTGTACTTTTTATTTATGTATTTAATAAAATTAATAATAATTTTTAATTACATATTTACCTTTGAACTTATTCGTTCATAACAAAAACTTATAATCATTAATTTGTTTGTTTACGACCGTTCACTAGTAAATATTTTCTTGTTTGGAGCAATTTAAAAAGATTGCTACCATTAATGTGGTTAACCGACTAAATAAAAGTTGTATAGTTATTAAGATCTGCATGAAATAGTACTGCAGGCGCGTATCACTGTAACGTTAAAATAATAAATCTTATACTAGTGCCATGACGTTCGTATTACCAAATTTTACGGCCCGGTTTTAATTTGTTGTTTAAATACATTCCATGTTTAATTTAATCTCACCCCGTAGGTATTTTAAATAGATTTATAAAGTGTGCGTTGAGAATACTAAAAAACTCTACTGAAATTCCACTAGATACAAAGGTATAATTATTGTACAGGTGGCAACATTTATTCTAATCTAAATACGAATAGACATAGCTTGTGAAATTGAAAAAAAAAAATCTTAAGCCGAAATTTTTATCTTTTGTAACAAATGAAAAATATTGTGAAAGTATGCAGCTTATAAAGCTCACGAAACATTATTGTACAAATTGGTAAACTTAAGTATTCAGGATGGAAAGTGTAAAAGAGGTATTTGAAGAAAATCGTGTATAAAGGAATTTACTTGTATGTTCTTAAACATCTCGTTGTGTCTGTGACACATAATATTTATTAGATATCGAGTGATTTAGGGTAGAAAGCGCAGGTGTCGCGGGGGTGGTCGATAAACGTATCGATGTACACTGACGCGGTGACAGGTGCGCACGAATGGCCTCTATCAGTAATTGTCGATATTAATTTAGGCGGCTGTGGATTGTAGAGGATAATAACAGGCCGGTACGAGCTTCCACAATTTAGTATGGTAATCGAAACACGTCGGCTTTAAAATTGCAAAGCCGTAAGTGCCAATGGGAAAGCTTTTAAAACCAAAGGCCGTTAAGTTGTTTAAGAATTACTTTTGAGATTGTTTGAAAAGTTTAAGTGCTAGTTGTTTGGATAAATTCAGCTACTTTCTATACAAAGCCGACATTTTACTAAACTTAATGGTTTACTAAGTTATATTGAAATCTGAAGAAGTAATAAGAGAGACTGTCGAAAGATATCTAACACAAGTATGGCGGTAGGAAAATGTAATACAGACATATAATAAGGTGAGGGTGCCTATAAGTGGTTCTGGCGTCGTATACAAGTGGCGGCGAGACGGCGGTGGCAGACGTACAGACGCGAAGCGCCATTACAACCCTGGATCGATAAGTCGGCAGATGCTCACCACGCCCCCGGGAAGCTGCCTCACCTATCCTGTCACCAATTTCTACCATAATTAATGAGTTCGCGGTCCACACTGAAACGATAATTCCATGATAATGGCAAAACGCGCCCTCCCGTCAACTGCTGCAAGTACTACATAAATTTCCACCATTTGTAACATTCTAAACTATCACTGACAGAACATTTTAAAACTTTAATGCATCGTTATATTTCATGCTTAATATATCTCAATTGTCAAACGAAGAATGTTTATAAATTCATTATCTCTAAATTATGGATAGATAATACAGGTGATATCATATCTAAAACTCGATCTTTTAAGGCGGTAATAGCGCTGCACCGGTATTTATGTAAAACACGACGGGCTTTGCTTAAACTTTCATTGTAAAAGGGAAGCTACCATATAGTTTTTTAATCAGAATGTTTGTTATACTGTAACTAATGTTTATTTAACTTGCAAATCTCCAAAAACATACATATAATTAAACCCTACATATGAAAAATTAGATTTGTATGTAAATTAGCTGAAACACATTCTCGCAATCATTAATCATCGTATCAATCTTGACAATCTAAATGTATCTTTTTCTTGTAAATTTTAAATATCAACATCGTGATTTTGCTTACAAACTACTATTTTCTTAAGTGCAATTACATGTTTCATACATTTTTGAAAATTTTAAGCACGAATAAGAAAAAGAACCTTACGTCAACTTTTCATACAATTTTCTAGTGTTTCTTTTTTAAATTTTAGTAAAGCATTTTACTTGGAATGTGCAAATACTCATGCCATTAGGATAAGACTTAGTAATTGTTTCTTAAGAAACTTGTTTTAGATGCTGGTCTATATGTCATAGGATCCAAGTACTGCTAGAGCCAGGTTTTTACAAATAACGGTGATAACAATCTAGATATAATTTATAACGAAATGAAGAATGTGACAGATTTGGTTCTTGAAATTAAATTTAGGAATTATGCAAATGCTATTGCTTGGTGACAGCTGATTTAGAAATTTTTTTATTTTATTATCATGAAATAGAGAACATATATTAAAAAAAAGTTAGAAGATTGATCTACCGTAATTATATTAGTTTTGAAATGTAGATACTTAAGAGTTTAAAAATTGTATAACATTTTTCGATAAATGGAATCAGTTTCTGGCCATGACGTCTCTGCAATGGAGTACAAAATAAATATGCTACCTTGTATTATTTGAGGGCTGGGCACTTCGCAGATTGCCCACAACATCGACACGATTTTTGCATGGTCCAGATTGCTGACCAAGGACAAATATTGAATAGAAAGGCTACGACGCCTAATATTTGGTGAAGGACCAATTACTGACTGACACTACGTCGACTGTGGTCACAACGCCGACAATATGGATCTTATAATTAAAAATGATTATTAATTTTATTTACCTGGAGTAGGATTTGAACCTACGACTTGCACTTTGCTAGAGTACCGCGCTAACCAACTGCGCTATCGAGATTCAAGCCCCAATCGATGTAAATTTTGCCTTTATGTATGTAGAACTGAATTCTAAATATAATGAGATAACAATCAAACTACTTATATTAATCGAATGTGAGCCTGCACTATCGCAAGGATTCACACATACCAAAGCACCTTGACTATTATTAAATTATTATAATCTTATAATTTCTTTCTTGCAGATTGCTCTAAGTATAAGTGTAAATGAATATTATAAATTTATTAATAAGATTGCTTTATCTGTAGCTCAGTTGGTTAGCGATACTCTAGTAGTACACGTCGTATTAAATTACGAGGTAAACTTTTATCTAATAAATTATTATAATCTTTAATTGAATATTGACCAAGGGCAATTGTTATATTATAGTTCAGTTGGATGTCAGAGGACGATACTCTATCAAAGTACACGTCGTATATTCAAATCCTACTCGAGGTAAACTTTTTTATCTAATAAAATTAATAATAATCTTTAATTGAATATTAAGTAAATCCAAAATCGGCAATTTTATATATATTCTGTTCAGTAATGGATTAGTCACGTAGTTGACACATAAAATTAGAGTTATAATAACTTGCAGCGTTTATCAAGTATTAGCTGTATTACTCATTCTTGAAAATGCTTATAATTTTAAAACAAGTAGTTACAGTTCATACGGTTGCTGCCTTGTAAGCAATCATATTTATGTGCAGTCAATGGGATTAGTCCTTATAGTTTACGAATAACCTTACATTAGGTCCAGAGTAAATAATAGAGAGCGTTTATCAAGGTTTAGCTGATATACTCATTTTGAAAGTGAACTTGTGAATAGTCAAAGTTCTACAGTTGCTGCAATTTCACCTGATATATAAGAGCAATAAATCCCATTTATATATAATGTATGCAGCAATGGAGATGGTCAATAAGTTAACAAGTAAACCTTTTTGTATTCACTATTAGTGACTTTGCATGTTTGCAGTAATTATATATTAGGCATAATTTTGTAAAACGTCGCCTAAGCTGATATACCTAAGAAAGTGACTTGCATGTGAAATTATTATAGTTCTTAGTATAGGTTTATCAATTTATTGCATTAATAGAAAAAAATGTAGTATTATAAACATAATATACCTACAATAATAGTAGAAATATCATAATAATGTTACGATCATATCTAAATATTAATATCATGTATTCACTAAGTTAGTGACTTCTTTGCATTTGTTTTTTGCTTGACAGTAATTGTATATTAGGATCAATCTTTGTAACACGCAGCTTTAATTATCCTCTGAATGTGCATCTGTAATTTGCGTTCTTAAACTTGTTTTAATTTTTGTCATGAGAGAAAACGTTGTCTCGCAGCAGTAAGTACTTCTAAAGCAGGAAAGTAAACGGCATGCATGTTCTCGTAGGCAGGAATATTCAACAGGTTTCTATGGGATCTTTTTTAGCGTTAAAAAGGGATTTGATGAGAGTATCTTCCCCAATCAATTGACACCATTTGTAGTTCCGTAGGAACCTCTGATAAATCTACTAAATGTGGTTCATATGTCAGTTTCAAAGCAGAAGTGTGCTCGTCAAAATCAGAAAATCTATTAGTATACTCTTCTATTAATGAATCCAAGACACCTACATATTCACCGAATATTTTATTTTCACAGTTCTGCTCATTCAACATTTTTGCTAGCTCCGAAAGTGTTGTGCGAGAGAGCAATGTTTTGAAAAATGATAATTTTTTTCTAAATGCTTGGACCTTTTGCCACATTTCATAAATATGGTTCGTTTCAATTTTCAGGCAAATATTTAAATTGTTTTGTTTTGTCATAATATTAGACAAAAATTCAATGTTACTGCAAAACATTTACTTCGTCTGATAAATCACATAGTTTTCCATGTTCTTGATAAATGTTTAAAATTTGTCTTCGTAAAGATAAAACCTTTATTAAAACCTGACCAGTTGATAGCCAGCGAACCTTACAGCAGAACGGTAGGTCAACACTGTACGTTTCGTCGTCTAAGATTAGCATCTGCCGAAATTCACGATGACGCATTGCATTTACGCGAATATAGTTGACAATCGCAATGGTTCTATCCAGAGTGTCTTGCAAAATAGTACATTTTGCTGATGCAATATGCAGTGAAATAATAAGAATTTCCTTTTTAATAAAGCAACTAATCCTTATTTTTGCCTCTCATGGAAGGTGCCATCGGTGCAGACACTCACTAAATTCTGACATATAATTGTAATTGATTACATACTTCTCTGAAGTTTTCGAAAATATCGGCTCCTGGAGTTCTTCCAGTTAGTGTACCCAGCGAAACTAGTTCTTCATAACACTGAAAATCTTTAGTTATAGCACGAATAAAATAGAAAACTTGTGCCGAACCTGTTTTATCAGTGCTTTCATCTAAACCAATTGAAAAATAAACACCTTCATTTTGTATAATTATACGAAATTGCTCTGTTACATTTTGCGCTAATTCGTGCTGTCGATCTATTATAGTTCTTCTTGAAAGAGGTAATTGTTTGTAGTTGTCAACTTTTCCTGGATCTAACATATTCACCGCTTCAACAATACATTTTTTAATTATTTCAATGTCACTAAATGGTTTGCCTCTTTTTCCAAGTATATGTGATATTTTGTACGTAACAGCAACTGTAGTGGTATTTTGCCTTAAAAAGGCACTAAAAGATGCTTGTTGATGATGCTTCTCATTTTTCAATTTTTGAAGTGCAGCTTGTCAATATTCACCTTCTAAAGCGAAATATTTATGTTCTTTATGAGTCAAATAGTGTTTATTTGCATTCGCTTTTTTCAAAGTTAAAACTGTATTGCACAACAAACACATCATTTTATCTTACACAGAAGTAAAGAAGAAATCTAACTCACATTTTACATTAAATGTTCCGTTTTCATCATTTAATCATTTAATTTTCTGCTCTTACTATTTGACATGATGGATAAAAAACGAATATCAAATAATATCTAAACTTGCTAGAAATACCATAAAACCGTGTAACTGGTACAAGCACGCACAGTTAACTACAGGTTGCTACAAATCGCCAAGTTGGCGCCGCCAACCACACAACATGCAGGGGAACGCTGAGGGACGTGAGGCAGAGAGGCCAGAGTCACACTCATGCGTGTTACCATTTTGCAACAGGTGCCGTTCTAACATTTGAAATATACAATTGGCTATTACCACAAGTAGTCAACTGAAACTTAGATTCATTCCGGACTTTATTTAGTTCTTAGTGTAAATTTCGATTATTTGTCGTAATATATAATGGCTCAGTATATTAATTAACAAGAGCTACCAGTTACTCTGTTTATGAAGCTGTATCATTCAAGATCTCATGTTGACCATCTTCTGTCAGGTACCAAACAGCTGCCTCGTAATAGGCTTTGTCAGATCTGCGTATTTACCTATCGACAACTCCTTCTCTGAATACAAATTTGGCATTCATCTGAATATAATTCTCACCTCCGTTATGCATGGTAAGCGATATCGTTGATCGTATTCAAGAAGAAAGTGATGTAGATGTTATAATATGGAAACCGTTCTTATACTTCTAACAACATTCACCTTGAGCTTACAAGGATAGGTTTCCATTTGCTGCGTAGATATTATATTCTTACATTTTGATTCCATCTCATATCTTTCAGAAACACTGTTGCGCATTCACATCATGACTAAAAGGATCTCCACCTTGTCGCACCAGTTGAATCAATTTTAAACGGCTTCTAAACTCTGAATGATCAGTTCCTGCTTTCCTCATTTATGGTATGAAAATTAGTAGATTTCATAGTCATCTCTCATTATCCCTATCCATCCTCCTAAGTGTTCCTGAGTGCTTTAGCACCTAGGCCAATTTTAGCCTGTTCAGGTCCACAATTATAAAAAAAGAAAAAATGTAATTCTATTAAATTTCAAATTGTCGTAATATATAATTATATATTAATTAACACAAGAGCTACCGAGTTACCTTTTATGAAGCCCGCATAAGAAACTCACTGAGGCCGCATGCGGCCTCGTTACACCATGTGTAACGCGTAACACAAAGAATACTTTGCATTCATTTTAATTTTCCGATGCATGGTAAGCCAATCAGTGCGTGTGTTAAGAAGAAAATGTTGTAGATGTTAAATATGGAAAACCTAAAACAGTTACAAAGCCTAACCATATTACACTAGGCTAGGTCCCTTTCTCGGAGTTGATTCTATTAAGGAGCTACATTTTTACCGATTCAAATTCAAACACTTTGCGCACAGACTGACTAAAAGGACTTCACCTTTGCACCGTTGAAATTTGTTAGTTATGACTGACGAAGTTCATTTTCATTTGGATGGTACTGTAAATAGACAGAATTTGAGAAACTGGGCAGATCATCCATCAAAGGAATATGTTGGGAAACCGTTACATTTTTATACCGTCTAGTGTAGAGTCGGTCAATTTTTAGGGTCGTTTTGCTTTGTGTAAATGATTTAGGAGAAACTAACAATCACATCAGAATATTATGTCGGAATGGTACAAACTTTTATAATTGAAGAAATAAGGCGATTTGGCGTAGTTCAAATCATCTTTACTTCGGGCAATAGCATGATCTTCGTTACAAACACGTTTAGATTTATGACTCCACGATTTGGAGACATCTAGTACCTCCCTTGCTCTCCCGATATGTCCACTCCTGTTTTTTTATTTGACTGTGACAAAAAGTGTACACTACACGTCTTCAAAGCGAGAATGCTATTTCGGAACAAATTGCTGCTGATATCGTGTTACTGCAATGCCTCTTGGACAATTTTGTTACTCGCCTTAATGAATGTAATACAATAGAACATTTTAAAGTCATTGTATTTGAAAAATAATCATAACATTTTTCTGTCCTCGTTTATTTGAGTCAAGTCAGTAAAAAATTACACTAACCAGTGAATTTTCATAATTAAATAATTACGTTAAAAGTAACATTTAAATAAGAACAGGTTTTGAATAACTTTAAACCGTAAAAATTAGGGCTTGCCAATTAAACTATGGCGGACACAATATGGTGTTCAGTAACCTAACTTCATAAAATTCAAAACCCTTATTTAGCTCAACGAGTTAAGCACCTTTCACTTAAATAGATTTGCGATTACAAGCAATGACGACGTGTCTCAATACAAGATAAGACACAGAAACCACCATAAAGATGCAATCCGCCTTTCTCCACGCAAAATTTTTCTGAAGACGTTGATAGATAAAGTCCTCGAAACGTTGCACCACAACTGCAGAGCTTAAGAATAGCCCCCTTAATAAGTCAATATATCAAAACAATATGATCACTTTTTTCCTGAACGAAACCGCCCCTAAGCAAACATTTTCAATATAGCATACACCAAATGGTGCCAATAACATAAAATCATAAAATTTGGCAAGTAAATATGTACAGTTAGTTGTACTGTGTTTGTTGTCCGATATTCAATATATAAACATTTTGCTCAAACAGCTGACATTACAATACATTTGGCCGTCTTCCAACGAAATTGGTAAAGAAATGAAAATGTTGTACATCACTAATCCCCAATAATGACCAATGTTCTCAGTTTCAATTATTTTAGGCGGTGCACTTAAAAGTTAGACATTTTTGTATCTATAGAAATCGGATTTCCATAAATGAATGAATTCGGTAGGCCTTTTTTATACCACACACCATGAATCAAGTATCTACTGATTGATGGAGTGTGAACAAAGGAAGTTGAGTCCACCCCCTTACTCTACCCCGTGGTTGCCCAATACAGAAAGTCACACACTCACACGCATATCCACATACCCACCCATACAACATCCGCATGCATTCATACCCTCATATACAGGGTGGATACTCTAAGTGGAATAAATACTGTACTCAAAGAGGTGAAGTCCGGGTGAAAAATTATGATAGACACTCTTTATAATTGTTTCCAGCCCTCAATCTGGGGGTTACAGTTTCTCCATATATCCACCACCGGGGGTTAAACCACCCCTAATTTTTTTTTCTAGTGTAAGGGTAGGTCAAGTGATACACCGTGTGAAAGCTTGTATTAAGAGGAATACAACTCAGTACTTATTTTCTCAAAATTTTAAACATTATTTTGTTGAACAAAAAAATCAGAATCAAAAATAGTAGACAAATAAACGCACTCTCTTATCAAAAGAAGTTTCATTTGAGAACTTTCTTAAACTAAACTACGATTTAACGACTTCTCTGCAAAAAAATCTTTTTTTATGGGGTACTCTTAACTTTAAAGATGTTCAAAATGGTGTCTTGTTTCTTGACGAAGACCCAATCGGTGATAAAACCATTTCTCACGTTTTGATACCTGTCTTGTGGAATATTTCTGATTTCTGTCCCTCAGATCCTGAAGGTCGGTCGGTAATGTAGCATAAACCTTACTCTTCAAATATCCTCATAAAAAAAGTCAAGGGGGTTAAGATCGGGGGATCGTGGTGACCATTCAAGTGCACCTTTTCGACCAATCCATCTATTTGGAAAAATTTGATTTAAATAGTTCCGTATTGGCAATGCATAGTGCGGTGGAGCGCCATCCTGCTGAAACCAAATTCTCTCATCCAAGTCATTTGGATTGTTATTTGGAAAGTGATCCCTTAAATTTGGGAGCAGGTCATTCGTGACCTACCTTTATATTTGAAAAAAAAAGTTAGGAGTGGCTTCACCCCCGGGGTGGATATATAGAGAAACTGTAACCCCAGATTGAGGGCTGGAAGCAATTATAAAGAATGCCTATCATGTCTTTTCTCCCGGACTTCACCCCTTTGAGTTACAGAATTTATTCCACCCGGTATAAGCTCGCGCGACAAAGTCATTATAAGGCTTTTATTGTTGGTTTTGTGTCCAAAATTAGCTTCATTGTAAACATTATCAGTGAAATGTTCGTCGGCGTAGTGTTTAATCGTCGTATGATAACAAAGTGTGGAGAAATTACCTTTACGCCTCTTCATTTTGGCTCTCCAAAAACAGAGATTATTGACTGGATCCTCAAAAATGATAATTTTTACAATTTTATTCTTTGAAAATTGGAAATTATAATATTTATATCATACACTCTTTTGTGGAAGCAAGCTAGTATTTGTTTAAGATTAAAACAGTACAAATAATAAATGAGCATAGTTGGAAGTAAGAAAACCCCTGTAGATTATATTTTTTATTAAAACCTTAAATTTAAAGTTTATGTGTTTTCAAAATGAAACCATATGTCCAAACATACACAAGTAATAAATTAATGAGAAATATATTATTAATATTCTTGATATTTGATTTGGTGACATTTATGCACCTCCACTGATTCCTTGTCTGAAAGGAATGAAAACTGAAATTATTATATGCGAAGTTGATTACACAAATACATGTACAAAAAAAATTGGTAACACAAGAATAAAATATTAATCTAAGCATACAGTAACACAAGGTAATCAATTTTTCTGCTTCAGTATTGTTCATGAAACTAGGAGAGCCCGGGAGAGCGTAAGGACCCAGAAAATTGTTATATATTGAGGTCAGTGTGCACAATACAGGTAACGTACAATATCCTTTTGAAAACTTTATTTGAAATACATTAACCAAAACTCTACCATTTTTTTATTCCATCACAAGAGGAATACATTGGCAGAGTATTCGAATTTCCCCCTAAAATAGGATATGATGTGATGTTCGACATTTAACCGCAAAAATCACATAAATGGGCAAAATAAACATATTTTAACCAAAACTCTCTGCGCACCAAGCATATATCTATCTATCGTTTTGCATAGGAGAAGGTTGCCTTATCTGTGTAGAATTTCCATCTGGTCTTTATTAAAATACACCCTTTTTTCAGATTCCTTGGCAACGGCTTTACCTATTTTTATCTTTTAGCTTGCTTTTTTATGCAATAGATTTGTTTTATGTAGAACCCAGTGTAAGTGAATGTAGTTTTTTCTGCCTTTAGCACAAGTTTTTACTTTGTTAGACCAGGCATTGGCTCATTGTCTCAAATGAATTATGTTCTACAGCGTCATTGCTTCTTTTTACCTCCCGCACCATGTCACTCGAAGTTTCATTTTATAACGCCAAAATGATCAGTTGTTGTAGAATATTGATTGGAGAAAAGTTTTTCACTAAAAACTTCTGGGTTAAAAGAAGATACTTTTGTAACCATAAACTCGCTGATTGCATTATCAAACGTTCCAATTCGCCTATGTGGGTTTTGAAATATTTCTGTTATCTTATCTTGTCATCTGTATGATACTTTTAGAGGCGAATAAAATGATATTGAATGATGATGATATTTGGAGGAATTGCGAATCGTTCATAAAGCTTTTCCAGGCTCCGTAAAATTTGTAAGCGTTTAAGCAGCAAAGAGTTGAATGATTATCAATTATTAAAAACACTGGGTGTTTCTTTGAAGCGTTCCACCTCCTTATTAAAATGACAAAGTCGGTTTATAAATCATTGTTCTGTAATCCAACGATTTACCGTACAGCAAAATTTGCTACCTGGTAAATCATATTGCAGTTGCAGGTGTTTTCTTCAACAAATTTACATACGTATCCATGTCAGATGCACCAAACAAGCACATCACAGTGATTCTTTTGCCCTTCTCCTACTTTATACCTTTGGGCATCATGTAAGCTCGTGAGTTCAATCTTTTCAGCATTAAACATCTTTGATGGACCCAAATTATATTTTTCTATTAAATTTTGTGAAAAACAAAGGCGATTCTTATAGGAACGTACAACTCTGGAAACTCTTGAAGTTTTTGAAGGGAAATCCTCAGACGCTTCAAGGAATCCATGAACACAGCTGTCGTCCTCAATCTCCTTTGGAAAATTAAAGTGATGTTGAATATTTTCCCATACCATAATAGTAGGCTCATTTTTAATATCTCGACGTGTAGTTCCATAAAATAGTTTGCCAAGTTTTGACATTCGTTCAGCTAACAACTTTTCATCATGTTGAAAAGTGGTTTTATTACTAAGGAAGTCTCTGAGATTTCGCTTATTCTACGCTGAAAAGAACTTTGGAGAACTCCAAATCTTCTTTTTAAACATTATGTCATGGAGGCGAGGATCTCTAAAAAAACAAATATGTTGGGCTTGATTCCAGCATACCCATGCCAGTGTATCCAACGTACCTCGATAAAACACCTGAAATGTATTATTTAAGTAATTTAGTAGTAATTTCTTACTAATACCTATAAAGGTCTTGAAAAAGAAAACAACTTTTAGCGTTTTTCCTATTGTGATATACCGTGTGTTTCACTTCTGGTTTTCATACACCTGTATCGTACTTGTTAATTTTTTATCTATTTGAGGTTTTGCTCAATTTGAGTATCATATAATAGCAAAGTGTCTACAATATTAAAAATTAAAACTCACTCTCCTACTGCAATCAAAAGTAAGTGCAAAAATGAGCATTTTTAGTAAACTCGACCTAGTACGTTTGTTACTGCATTGACCCTGCTGTTCTCCTCGACAAGACTATACACTTGCGCTCCTTCAGGTCATAATGACCCGAACTCCTGAAATATGAATTAAAACCAAAATAACAACAATATACATTTTAATTCTAACAATTTTTATACATATGAAACTTAATAAATTCTATACATTGTTTCATTTGTTAGATAACGAAACTTTACAATAAATTACATAATCAATTATTGTCAAATTTGTAATTATGATAAAACTTGAAACATCAATAATATTATTAATTAAATTAAATTAAATTTGAATATAATTTTTTATATTTAGAAAATTTTCAATAATTCGACTGATAAAGGTAAATAATGATGTTTTATAGAATAAAGAAATCATTCAACAATTTGATCTTAACCCAGATTTCTCCTTAAACGAAATACTTAACTTGAACAGGAATTTGTTGGTCTCAGCTGATTCCATTTAAATTGACTTACCTTGTACCTGTCAATACTTAAGGTTGGTATTGATTCAGTTATTTTGGTTACCAACTTTTTATGAATACTTTCAGAATATTTGTTAACTTAAGAAAAGGAGCCTTCAGCTTTTTGTGCCTTCTGTTTACCAGGATGATTAATTCAAGTTATCCTTCAAATTTTAATTTCATATAAATTTAATAATGTACTTCGGTTCGATATTTTGTAAGTATATTTAATCTTGTCTACAATTACAATTTGTTTTTCTAGCAAAAAATTTTTAAATCATTACTATGACTACAGCAGTATAGCTCTTATTCTACTGAATTAGATTTAAGTAGGTATTCTTGATATTGTCAATTTTACTTAGTTAAGTTATTATTTTTAGTGCCTGATGATGACAATGTATTAATCTTGTCGAAACATGTCGCCTCTTTTATATCAAGTTATTTTCATAAAAGTAATTTGACTCTTATGCTTGTTCTGAAATAATTAAAAACAGAATTTCATGGGGAAGGTTTTGAGTTTTATTAGCATCGATTAGAATAAATTCAACCAAATTTAAATTAAAAAAAGAAAACGGAATAAAAAATGTCTAATAATTGATATGATCCACTACTTCTTACAGTCGGGACAATAATAGGTCACGTGTTCTTTACGCAAATATTTTTTACACCTAATGCAGGTCATATTAGTTTTGTTATCACATTTAGAAGGGCAGCGTGCTCGTTTGTTTTTGTTGCTAGTTCCAGGAAGAGGTGCCGTAGAATTTTCCACCAATGGTTGCTGAATAGCTGTTACAATTGCAGCTGCATGTTCATTACGGGAAAGATTTTTTCTGGACAGAATGTAAGGATTTACCAATTGTTTGCCCAGTTGTTCCAAAAACAGTCTTCTTTTGAACAAAAAATTTTTGTTCCAGTCTGGATTTATTTCGCGCCATAAGACGAAAGCATTATAGGCACTGGTATCTAAAATGTTGTAAAATAAGGTTATGGGTCATCGATTTGTTTTTCGTTTGCATGTGTATGCACCGATTAGCTGATCTAATGTATCAACTGTGCCTTTGGTAGAATTATAATCAAGTATAATTTGTGATTTTTTTGTCTTCTCTGTCGCTTATTTGTTTCTGGTTATGAAACGTACTCATTAGAATGACCTTCTTGTATTTTTTTGGAATATAAGGCACAACTGCGGTATCATTGGTAAAATAAAATTTGGAACTATGCACAACGTTATTTACTTCCATGATAGATAGCTCAGGCTTGCTTTTCCTGACAGTCCCTAACATAGCACGATTTCTTTTGAGAAGCATTTGACCCAATTTATACGATGTAAAGAAATTGTCACGACTTACATTCTGACCTCTTAGTCCATAAGTAAGGTCTAACACTACTCTCAGCCCCTGATCCTTCTCAGGTTTTCCTCCAGGTGGTTTTCCCGTATATACTTGTACTTCTAAAGCATAAGAACTTGCACTATCACAAAACGTCCATATTTTGATCCCATATTTTGCTGGCTTGCTTGGTATATACTGCTTGAATGGACAACGACCTCTAAATACAACCAGCTGCTCGTCCACAGTTACGTTTTGCCCAGGATTGTACAATTTTGGTAGTATTTCAGCCCACTTGTCCCAAAATTCTCTAATAGGAGCCAACTCATCCCGTAGCCTTCTTTCTTGACGATCTTCTTTATTATCAAACCGTAGCACGCGTGATATATAATAAAATCGTTTCAACGACATTGTTGCGCGAAAAAGAGGTCTGCCTGATTCTGCATTCCACAAACTTCTGGTAGATTCATCATGCGATCTGTAAACTCCTCCTAATAGTAACAAACGTATGTACGCCTGCAACGTAATGTCATCTAATTCTTGTCACTTGTCACCGTACACTCTATGACCTTCGATGTTAGTCATTTTCAAAATTATATTCTCCAGAGAACTATTGAAAAATAGCTGAAATGTAGATTTTACATCCTGGAACGACTTTTATGATATTTGCACTAGTTGCACGCCCTGATTGAGGAAATGGAGTTATGGCATTATCTTTAGATTGAGCCGATTGAGCAGGTGGCATCAATTGCGTAGGATTTGTCCATCTAGCATCGTCTGACTGTTTATAATCACTATCTTCACTGATATGATCTTCCCCTTCAGAAGCTTCATCGTCACTAATGTCACTCAAATTATCAATAATTTTTTCTAAGTCTTCACCACTAAGATATTTTTTTTATTATTTCAGCACTTTAGAAGAACTAGTAGTACGTACAACAAACCGCACTTTACTTTGCAACATAACAAACAAAACTGTCGGTTGCATACTGCGATATGATATTTATACCTGCTGCAAGTTGCAAGTCTGTTCCTGTTTCGACTCGTACACGCGGATACAGACCTGCCGAAAATTCTGTAGTAACTCGCATTTGAACAAGCATGTGATGATATGCATATTATCTATCCTTAAATTTCAATATAAAATAATTGGAAATACAAATTTATACGCCCTACTAATGCATTACAGCCTCGGGTCATAATGACCCGAGGAACATCAATGTAACAATCATGTTCATAAAAATAAGAAAAAAAAATTATTAAAACAAACAAGCCACCCCATTCTTCAATGGACTAGAAACAAAGTCATTAACTACGAAGTTTAGATATTAATAAACAAAAAAGTTATCTAAACAACAATTTGATTTCGGGTCATATAGACCCGAAGGTAACAGCAGGGTTAAGCAATTGATTTTAACTAAAGTGAATGTCAGAGGTGAAACATACTTATGTAGTTTTTTCAAATATTACAAATATGGTTATTATAAGTTTGATTAAAATCTTAATCTATTTTTTTTTATATTAGAAGGAAGAGATTCGCATTTTATTATAGGAATGTAAAAATCTGAAATTATGTTTAAAATAGTTGAATTGTGTAATGGCTTCTTTAGCAACCATCGGTCGAGTCCTTAGTAACCGTTATTGACGTAGTATTAATATGCTATGTTGGATAATTTAAAACTCCTTATTACATTATGAAGTTAAACGTAGAAAGCACTACGTAATAACAAAATATTTTCGTAAAAATACGTTTGTAATTTAATGTAAAAATATTTTTACACACCACTGATCATAAGGATGACTTCAATTGGAGATCTATGAGTTCACTACGAGACGTTAAATCATATCTATATTATTTCTATATCATTACCTGTATATGCCCTATGTACTAGCACATAAATGTTAAACAATTAGAATTTTTTGCAAAAAATAAAAACATACTGGATTGTATGTACATCCCAAGTCATTTATTTATTAAGTAACACAGATACATACATGCTATAGGCCCTAAATTTCTACCCTGCGGGCCCCAGAAGAAGCCACGATAGAGTGTAACTGATACTTACTGCAACATACAACCAAATTTTATTTATAAATAATTTCAAAAGTGCAAGTGCATAAGAAAATATGGTATATAATCAATTTAAGTAATGGTGGTTTACTTGAAACAATTATAAGACCAAACTTTGCTATATCAATTCCAAAATTCGTTTCTATTTTGTGTAATATACCGGACACAATTACTCGCATGTAGGCTACCTGCACATAAATTAAGTACCTACTGTTTTCACAAAGAAAAAATGGCTTAAACCTACGGTCCACAATTAATATCTGTAAAAACGTTCCTTTTGTATTTGGTGGACATTAAAAAACATAGAAATTTGGACACACATCCAGTGAAAGTCGGTAGTGGCCATAAAAAGTTAATATGGTTGTTTTATTATCTAACAGTATAAATGTACTCTTAACAAATTTCCGGTTTCTTAATTATCCAAATAGCCGTGAATACAACCATACCAGTTAACAAATGTTAATTAGATGAATATATAGATGTAGGTTATAGTACCTACTTAAAAAAGCGTTACAAATTCTTTTACTGATAATCTAATTTTGTACATTACAATTTATTATGATTAATTCAAATTGTTTAGATTTCTTGCAAATAAATCATTAATATTATTATACCTTTAAGCGCCTTAAAAGAGAATACGTTTCCATCTTCACAATAAAATATGAACCTACTAAATTATAGATTTAAGTAGTCAATTTGTTAGAATTTTGTATGATAAAGATATCTAATACAGAGGCATGATAATTTAATTAAATAATATATTTCAGACTTAACATTAAGCTTTTAATATGGTTTATATTTATTTAATTGTCGATTTGCGAAATTTATGTAGCATATTTGAGACACATACTTCCATTGCAAATCACAAACTTGTTTTAATTTTTTTTTTGCAATAAATGGAATTGAGCATACAATCAACAGTTTTTTTTTTATAATGAAGATAAATTAACATACGTCAGTTGAAAACAACTTAAAGGATTAGAAAATCAAGAGTCTTCAAATTCTGTTAGTTATCGTCGTTCTACACCACCGGCGAGCTGACAGGAGATATGATTTACAGATGATGGTCAGCTGTGGTTAAAGAACAGGACGCATAACTTACATGTCCCTTGACCCCTTCCTTATCCGATAGAGTAAAGCAAAATAGATTAATTTTCACATGTAAATAATGAAATTCGAGAATGTAAATATAAATAAAAATTATAAATAGATATTTATCATAATTTCCTCTCTTTGTTTTATGAAGGGCACTCATAAGTTGACAAGCAGCTGCGTGTCAGCTGGGACCACATATATTAATGATAGCTTTGTAATTAGCCACTTCAGACACCATAACGTTAAACACACCACCACATTATTATTATTATAAAACTGCTTAATGTCTATTAATTTTTTTTAACTATTTGCATTGATTTCCCCATATAACATAAAAAAGAAAAAGAAAATGTTCGCTCATTCTAAAATAAATTAATTTCTTCTTGTACTCTTGCAGTAGCTGTACAAACAGAATAAGACTGAAACAAGTTGTGGTTAGAATAAGATTTATCTCTTTTAATGTGTTAGTTTGAATATAAATCAAGTAATTCAGCTTCTACCTACACGTCAACACGCCATTCTGTAATGTTAAACATAATGAAGTTGAACTGTGTCTGTAAAAGTTTCTTCAAAACAGTTAATTTAGTTTCATAATTTTAATGAGTTACGTTTAATAGCATTGTTTTTATCTGTATAATTTTGATAATCTCGCACTTAATTAAAAATACTAACCGTGGATTTATATCTAATTTGCTACTATTCACATGTAAGATGAATATATTTACAAATCAATTTGTGCAATATTCTATAGTTAAGAAACACTAAACTAAAAATTACTAAACAGTATAAAATTACCAACTTATGAATGTGTGAATTTTCTTCAAAAAATGTATTACACAAATTTTGATAACAATGAGGCAAAACCTAAACTATTTTATTGGAAGTGATCCTAAAGTTATTATGACAATCATTAAAGTGATCAATACTACATTATTCAAGTGCTTTATGAAGGCTACACTGAAAATGGCTTATAGTATCTGGGAGAAGTAGAATGTTACCCATGCATTGATCGATTATGACAAACTACGGAAGTAGTGTTCTTGAGCCTATTTAATCGATAACCAGCTACAAGCTCTTGGAAGACCTCTGTATAACCTGTAGCATTTAAATTACCCAGAATGAAAACACTTAGAGGTATAGTTTGGCCCAAAATTTTCATGATTTGACACTCATAAGGACTTCTTAAATTAATACAATATAATCAGAGTATACAGGATGTCCCAGCGTGACCGTTCAGTTTATGGGGTTGTGGCCAAAATAAACAATTGAAAATTTAGAATCAAGTATAATTGATTGCGTTCTCTTCAACTAAAATATTTTCAGACTTCTAGCGCTTCCGGTTATACCGGAAGTAGCTACCTACTTTATTATTTTCAGTGGAACACCCTATATATTTTTGCATTTTTGGATGGGAACCATAATTTTGAATCTTCCTTATTGGAACTATACCATGCCCATCTATTACGATTTTTGAGATAAAAATTATTTTCCGATATCTTGACAGCTGGTTGACGTTTCCAAAATGGACTGTAACTCCTATTTGGATTGAGATAAAAAGTTAAATCCAATTAAGTCTGTGGTTTAAATATGCCTTTGTCTCATGCATTTTTTTTTAAATAAAAATATTTGCCTGAGAATAATGCCTAAATTTATACTTTTCAGTTAAAAATGTAAAAAACTCAATTTTTTTAAATAGAATACCATATTTTTGTTACGTAACCGAATTAGCGATAAGATTTGCTATACAGTGATCTGATGTTCCTATACCTAAATTAAATTGTTGTTTCCAAAAAACGGAAAATTTTAATTCCTTAGACATTATTCCGAGAACGACGTGAATGGTTGCCATGGATACGAGAAATAATTTTTCAAATGTCAAGTTTTTAAAGTTTGTAATTTAGTATCCATTAAGTGCCTTAATATTACTGCTAAAAAGATTGAAAATGGATAACAATAACGAAAATAATGTTTATACAAATCAAGAAATGTTTAATTTATTTTTATGCATGGAAAATGCGACAAGATTCTTAGTAGAACTTACACAATATTTAACGAAAACTATCCACATTTACCTCCGATGAGAAAAGGTAAATTTAGAAGAATAGAAGCAAATTTTGTGTGTTTTGAATGAATTGGTCAAGTGTTAACTTGACCAAAAACTGTAGCTGATGATGAGGGAGAGTTGAATACCTTGACTTATTTCGAGGTCATTTCCAACGCCACAGTTCGTGCTACCGAAGAAGATTTGGGAATCAGTAGGTGTTCAATGAAGAGGATTTTGAAGAAGCATCAGTTCCATGACTACAAATTCTTATTACTACAAGACATTCATCCTCAAGACCCCAACAGAGTTAACTTGTTTGAGGCATAACAGGCATAACTACCATGCCTGTCTTCAGCCAATCCGCATGAGATCCGAGAATGAAACTATCAGGTAAGGTTTGGTCTCAATGTCTTTTGCCTTATAATGGATAAGAGTTACCTCAATTTATTACGGAATGTGGTAGTAGATTTTTGCCTTTGAACTTGAGGAGAGGTTGTTGGTATCAGTTGGATGGGGCACCAGCCCATTGCACCCAGGAAGTATCCCAAGAACTCACCTGAATGTTAGAAGACAGGTGTATAAGAGTGTATAAGACGTTAGGACCACGGAACTGGCCTGTAAGATTTCCAAATTTGACACCTTTGGACTTCCACCTTTAGGGACATATCAAGCATCAGGTTTACCAGATACCGGTGAACACGAGGGAGAAATTAGACGCACGTCCTGGAGCAGCATTCGACAACCTCTCTCTGCAAGAAGTACGAACAGCAGTACTGAAGGGTGTTTCTTCACGCTTAACATCTTGAATCCGAGCGGTCACCATTTCGAACATTTATTCTAATTTGTTTTTAGTTTTTACATCAATTCTTTGTCATTTGAAGTAAATGTGAATATTTTTCGTTAAATATTGTGCCAGATCTACTAAAAGTCTGGTAGAATTTTCCGTGTATAAAATATAAATTAAGAAGTTCTTCATTTGCATAAACATTATCTTAGCAATAATATGAAGGCATTTACGAGATAAGTACTAAATCACAAACATTAAAAACTTTACATTTGAAAAATTATTTCTCTTATCCATAGCAACCATTCATAGCATTCTGGAATAATGTCTACGGAATTAAAATTTTACGTTTTTGGAAATAACAAAATGTCGTATCACTTTGTAGCAAATCTTATCGCCAATCCGATTACGTAACAAAAAGTAGGGTATTCCATTTAAAAAATGTATTTTTGTAATCGTTACTTTTAATACATAAAGAGAAAAGTGGTATATAACTAAATATATAAACTTTTTTGTTTATGTATTTAATTTGACATTTGTCAACAAATACTTCAAAATTCAATTTTTCTAATTTTATGTGAACGATTACAAAAATGTATTCAACACGTGCGCTGTCACCTTTTGGTGCTCGGCCATATATTTTATCCTCGGCTATGCCTCGGGTAAAAAGAACAGCCTCGCACCAAGAAATGTGTAAACAGCGCACTAGTTGAAATCTACTATTGTTTACTTTTCAACTCGGGCTGAAATGTATAAATTTGGGTATTATTCTCAGGCAAAGATTTTTATTTTGAAAATGCATACGATAAAGGCAACTTAAACTACAAATTTAATTGGATTTTAGCCTTTTGCCTCAATCCAAATAGGAGTCACGGACTATTTTGTAAACGTCAACAAGTTGTTAAGATTTCGGAAAATAATTTTCATCTCAAAACCGTAATAGATGGGCGTGGTATAGTTTCAATAAAAAAGATTCAAAATTATAGTTCCCATCCAAAAATATATGGGGTGTTCAATTGAAAATAACATAGGATGCGCTAGAGTCTGAAAATATTTTGGTTGAAGAGAATGCAATCAATAACACCTGCTTCTAAAGTTTCACGTTTTTATTTTGGCCACAACCCCATAAACTACTAATAAATGGCCTCGCTGAGACACCCTGTATAATGCGGAAAATTTTATTTCATACGTGTCCGTATATAATATGCCCTTTTAAGTTTAAATCTAAATTCGCATGAGGCGATCAAGACAGCAGGTTTGCACAATCTTTTCGACAATTTCAAATACGTTATCAGAAAAAACTGTTTATAGTGCAATTATATCGGCAAAAACGTTTTTTAATGGAACCCCTGCATACCTTTATTTGGTATTAAAGGAAGAAAATTTAATTCTAACCAAAAGTTATCAATGATACTATAACGAATAATATGGTTAATAACCGAGATAACAAACAAAATACACCCACGTACCAAACAAAAATTAAATAACACCGAACGCGTTTCATCATAAACGATCGACCAGGACGAACTAAAGAAGTTTCTAATATATATATATATATATATATATATATATATATATATA
Source organism: Vesta saturnalis (assembly GCA_036346205.1). Classification (NCBI taxonomy): domain Eukaryota; kingdom Metazoa; phylum Arthropoda; class Insecta; order Coleoptera; family Lampyridae; genus Vesta; species Vesta saturnalis. Next base: position 2,406,206 of record JARFJB010001466.1, read on the forward strand.
TATATATATCATCAGCAAGTTTCTTATCTGGTGGAGGTGAAACTGAAAGCTATGAAAGTTCAATGAGTTAGGATACCTTAAAGGTCCTTGATTGTCATTATTAATTAGAATTTGTTTGTTTTGAAAATCTTTAAACTTTCATAGCAATCAAGTTCGTACTTATTACTAACATGTTTGATTAAAGATACCGTATCTACTACATGATCTTTATCAAACATATGCAGAGCTACGGCAGACTTGCCCCAACGTTTGTGTTTGACATGAGCTACACGTTCTTTAAAGCGAATTTTGATAGGTCGTTTAGTATGCCTTACACATATTGGATTGCCTAAAAGAAAAGGAAAACGAAAACGTCACGTATTTCATTCCCTCCAACCACAATCATGAATTCCTAGCATACATACATTACATATATGTGCATGGTGGGATTAAGGAAGGGTGTGGTCAGGATAGGTTCAGAAGGAACGGAGATAAGGTTCTGAGGGGGAAAATACTACCCCAGCAACCGCCTAAATAGCCACACATAGTGTACATATACACAGTGGCCATGCCGCTACATGTGTATGAGGAAAATCCCCTGAAAAAACCTCATACAAGGTGGACGGTAACTGGAATCGAACCTATTACCTCCTGAGTTCTAAGCTGATCGTCTCACCACTACTCTACTGGCTCGGTGCCTAAAAGAGCTATTATCTGAAGTAGTGACTGTTTTCAAATTAATTTTGGAAAAGATTTTTGATAGGGCTTTTGTATACGCAGGGCAGTTTTGTAATTTTATATACTTTGTTTCTATGTTTTCTAGCATTACGTGCATGTTTGATTTCTAACTATATTCATAATCACTTCATCTGGATACGCATTGTACGCACCAACTTATTTAATAATGCGCAATTGTATATTATAATTTTGAATTGAAAGAGGAAATTCAGCAATCTATGAACCAAAAAACTAAAACCGCGAGTTTGTGCTGGTTATAGTGATTGTCGTTGGTTATGAATCTAAAGACATGACAAAAAATAACATTGAAATCTCTCATATATTTAACACTTTTCTACAGTACTTAACAAGATTTGTTAGTTAAATACCTTTCAATATACAACAAAAAAGTCATTTTTGTAAATATTTTGAAAAGTTGATGTTCAAACGTTTTTCTTTTAACATATTTGAGATCAACGAGAAAACTTATCAAGCTCGCTAATTCCATCGATTTGATAGCGTCAGAAAAACAGCAGTAGTGTCGACACAGTTTAAAGTAGACTATACAAGTGTACACATATGAAAAAGCGAGATGGATTTAATTTCTCACACCTTTAAAAGACAATTATTTTACACATCACATTATTCCAGATAAAATTATAATTTTAGCAAACTATGGTGTGCGTTGGTCAGCTACAGTTGGCAACAAAAATAAAATTAGAATATGCGTGTTTATGTAATAAAGGATTACAATTTTATAAATTGCCAACATAAATATGTCTTTTATAGTAAAGCTACAATAAACATATACTGCTCAGACATGTTAAAGTGATTTTATACAAAACTGTAAAAATCACAAAATTAGAATAAAAAGCCAATTAAGATGTTTAAACGTAAATGAGCCAATTAATTAGGTAAAAAATTTAGATAGTTATACCACATTATTATTAATGAAACCTTTGGTTACAAGTTAAAGCATATATTTTAAGATATGTACAGTATGAAATAATTTACCCTATTCTATTAGGATCTACAAAACATAATTAGACAAACAGCTTTCAGCGCACAAAAATATTGTTTTGACCAAACAGTATTTATTTGAAAGTTTAATTCGCATTAAAAAAACAAAGGATTTGCCTACTATAGCCTGTCCGGTAGAACTGAACGGGTATCGGATTAACAAGGAGGATTGTCAATATATGGTTCTATTGTGCTTGAAACCGCCTTAATGCTTTGCTGTCTCGTACTTATTGTACGTGACAAAGAAAGATGGATATATTATGAATAATGCCTCTATTTCTGCCGAACAAAAGCGTTTGCAACTTTCACACATAATGACAAGGCAATAAGAATCAGATGCAGGTAGAATAGAAATTCAATAGGTATAATAAAATGCCAGTGGTTCTCAACACTGCTTTAACATTATATAATTTGTGAAGAAATGCAACTTTTGTATAATAAAAATAATAATCGATTACTAATTACCTATAAGTAATTTCAATTGACACCTTTCACTTATACTTATAACAACAATAACAAATACATTTTTATTATAGTTAGTAAATATTAATTAAATTACAAAGATATACTTTTATAATTAAATGTAAAAATTATAATTGTCATTCGGCCATTTTTTTTTAAAGCACAGATTTTCCCCACCGTCGAAACCGAAAGTTTTAACGCGTTTGCTGTTCTTTGTTGAACAGAAAATGTAGATAATAGTGGACCACCATTTTCTTTTTCTTCTTTAAAATAATCGACTGTATTTAAAACTAATTCGCGAATTTCTTTACTCAACTTTTTCGGCATTATATTAATGGTTAGTTTATATAAACGCTTACTCAAAGAATAATGATAATATAGATATTACAGTTGTTTTATTTATACCTATATGTACCTACTAAATGGTATAATAATCTATTATTAATTACTTATTGTTACAGTATTGCATATTTATTTGGATTCTTTTGTAATTGAGTACACTAAAACGTCATTACCATACTTAGGTATACAATGAACTTTCTAAATGTAAATTGAAATACCTATACTTAATCGAATATTCATTATTATGAATGGCTTTTATAAATGTTTATTATAAAACTTGCATTCTTCCATAAATTTTAAATGTAATGTTAAAGCAGTGTTGAGAACCACTGGCATTTTATTATACCTATTTGTTTTTTATTATACGCTTTTGTTCGGCAGAAATAGAGGCATTATTCATAATATATCCATCTTTCTTTGTCACGTACAATAAGTACGAGACAGCAAAGCATTAAGGCGGTTTCAAGCACAATAGAACCATATATTGACAATCCTCCTTGTTAATCCGATACCCGTTCAGTTCTACCGGACAGGCTTTAGATGCCTTTCTGAGCTGTTTTACCATGTGAATAAAAATCAAGTGATAGTAAAATTTTGTACGAAAAAAGATTAATATCTAAATATTGTTTACGATTTGACATTCTGTAATGATTTGATGTCACAGTTTCAGGTTATGACGTCATCAAAAGTTTTTCTTTAAGCAACAATTGGTGTAGGAAAATTTGTTCTTAATTATGTCAGATCGGACTGGCCACTCGATCTCTCTTATACAGATCTACTTACTCTTAAAAATGCATCTAGATATTGTCAAACATGCATACCGGAACAGTTGCGACAGTTCGAATCACAATATTTCGTTTGATACATTGGAGTTTCTCCATTTTTAAAACAGTATGGAATATGCAGGATTAAGCAAATATTGAGCTTCGCTGGATATTGTGTATGTAACTTATCCACCCAATGACGATTACGCTGTGCCCAATAACAGCAATTGATACATGCTTAAAAAAAATGTTGCTAATTGCGAGAAAATAATACAACTTACTAAACGTGTATTGCTATCTTATATATCACAAATCTTTTTACACAACTGAATCTGTCTGCCTAAATCAGCTACAGATAGTTACATGGTACATGGTTTGAATAACAACACAAACTCAAACTGTGATGTCAAAAAAATGGAAGAACATCATGTGGTGACAAATACTTCGTCAATAATGCAACATTTGCTGCACCAATGTTCCCTACTTTTTAATCAATAATCTTAAATATTTGTCAATGATAAGATCATTTGAACTGTGGATCTACTGTGACTTGGAGATATGGGATTTCAGTTTGATTGTTAAATAATGTACTTATTACAATAACCAACATCACTACCTGCAGAACACATGTTTTTCATGGTACACTGTCACTCAGTAACGTTAAGTTTAAAAATGGCATGCATACATATATACTCATGACGCCGTTCTTTTACGGGATAGATGAAAACCGTATTTTGACTATTATAATCCCTTACAATAAACAATTTATTCTTCTTTACATCGTTCTATCTTTGCATACTTCTTTCGCTTCCGCAAGATTCATGTGATGATTCTAGCTCATTCTTTTATTCCTAAAACTCCTTTTTTCTTAATCACGTTTTCTACTGGATTCAACCTACACTTTTGACGTCTGTCATGCCCAGTCTTACCCTAACTGTACCTACATATACCTGCCGTATTTATTCTTTCGTTTATTCTTTCAAAATAACCCAATCAAGGAAGCGTAGTTCTTGCATACAGATCAGCCATCGTCTTTTCCATACCACAATCATTCATTATCCACTCAATCGTCACTTTATCAATTCTCGTTTTAACCCATACGCAAAATTTCATGCCCATACAGTACTGACGGGAGAAACACGCTATTGTATATCGCTCGCTTCGCAGTATTGCCGATACTCTTATTTTTCATTATACTCCATATATTGCGAATCACTTTCCTTCCTGCATTGACAAGCTGCAGCATCCATTCAACCATCTGCAGTGAAATTCCTCCCATATGCACAAACTCATGAAACTGTACTATAATTTCACCACTATAGATAAACATTATACCCTCTTCCTTATATTTACGATCAAACTCTACCACTCTCATTTTTCCTACGCTTACCGTTAGATCCATATTATCACAGACTTCATCAAGCTTCGTCAGCATTATTTACAGCTTTCTCATATATTTGCTTAGTAAAATCATACCATCAGTATACACCAGATTTCGTACATTCACGTTACTAATAATTAAACTATTTGCGTCAGTACATGCTTGTCTAGCTATTATTCTATTTGTTAGACATCTACTCACTCCATACCTACTTAAAATATGCCAGAGATTCTCCCTTTTTACTATGCCATTGGAACTGGTCTAAGTCTTCAAACACAAGGTACACTTTTAAATCACCTTCTGCAAAGCAATTACCCGATCCAGAGATTCCTCTCCTGACATGAAGCCACTTTCAACATCCCAAATTCTTCTTTGAAGTAATACTGATACTCTGTCAACTAAAACTCTTCCATACACCTTGCCAGGGGTTACTATCCTTATTTTTATGTAGTGGAACAAAACGCACTTTTCCAATAGATCAGTGCTACAGCACGTTTAATTCATGTATTAAATAATTATAATAAGTTTTTATTATGAACGAATAAGTTCAAAGGTAAATAATGTATGGCGCAGTTGGTTAACGCGGTACTCTAGCAAAGTACAGGTCGTAGGTTCAACTCCTACTCGAAGTGAACTTTTTATTTATGTATTTAATAAAATTAATAATAATTTTTAGTTATCATCTTCACTTTCATTATCTCCTCCAAATTCCTTTTGTTTAACTCTTTATTCAGTTTATTCTCACTTCCTTGCTACTTTAACAAATATGCTTGCTAACACTTCCTCAATCCGCATTCATCCCATACTATCTCGTTCATACTACTCACCACTTCTCAATCTGTACACTTCATATAACTGCTCAGTAGCCTCATTTTTTGCAGCAATCATTGTTATGTAGGCGTCTTTTTTTCTTAAATTCTGCGATTTGTACAGATTCACTCCACTAAGCCTAGTCATGGTCGCTCTTCCACATATCAGTGCAGTGGAATTAACAACAATGCTTTTCAATGGGGGGAGGGGGAATTAATAACTCTAATTCTGTTTTTCCAATATTTAAAACAATACACAGAACTAACATTATCTAAGCTGTAAATCAACAATGAGGAAACAGTAGATAATGGCAGTGGATAGTCTGAACCAAAAATTTTTTGTCCCAAAATACTAATCAACTCAATTTACCAGCTTGTTCAGAAGGAAATGCAAGAAAAACAAAGAATAAAAGTGTACATGTACTCCATTGTTTATCAAAAACAATGGGGATGGTCCCCTGGTGGATATGTACATACTACAGCAAAATTGTATCGAAATGAAATAACTCATTGTGTTATGGTATATACAAATTGATGGCGTGAACATCTAATTTTTTTATTCTTTTGAAATCAAGGCTCGTAAAACTTTTAGGGCACTAAGAAAAAACGGGCGGTTAAAGTTTTGTTTCAAACCTATAGGACATACCATTATTTATGTTAGTATCATATTTATAATATATGAAAATGGCAACAAAATCTGAATCTATTTGTTCACACTCATAATGGAACATTAAGATAACAAACACTAGGTATCTGGTGCTTATATTCCTATATTTTCCAGAACACTAAATATTATATCATTTTGATTGTTACATTATGTGTACCTTCTTTTCCTATTTCAAATCCAATTAATATTTATTTTCAATGCCAAATTATATTTATTTATCCAAGCAAGAATATCTTTTAGATGAGAAAATCAACAAAAAACGAAATAATTTTACTACCGAGGTAAAAATCATAAAATTTAATTAAAACAGATAAACTTAATTCAATTTTTGTTAAAAAAGTAATGAATAACTTAATTGCTGAATTAAATATCCATTTAATGCAATATATTTTAATAACGTTTGTTGATAATGAAGCTCATGGTAACAACACTAATGCTACTTATTTTAGTACTACGAGTATATCAAAGGAATAATATGAATCTACGAAAACAATACAATAATCTATCATTTGACAGCCACGTTTCTTGGGCTCTGTGCCTTACCTTGCTGTGAATGCGTTCGATTGTATATTAAAAATTAGAGATAAATTAAAAAAAGCAATAACCATAACCGTGTGAAAGGGGCAAAAGAAAGTAAAATTTTAAACCAATTTAAACAGAAGTAGTACTGTAGTATCACATTAAACACTGTTGATTTTCAACCAATGTTAAATGTATACAGTTACACGATTAATGGCATTATACATAAAAAGTGCACGTCTTGGGAATCCATGATTATTGCTAGAGAATAAACAAAAGCTAAAATACTCTTTGGTGTGAGAACAAAAATACAAGAGTGATTAATTATTTTGCTGACTTTGACATATGCGTTTTGCAACAAATAATTCAAAGTTCTGTAACTGGTTCAAGTTGTCAAATATTAAGTAATTAGTTGTACTTTATAAAGTAAAAAACCGTAATAAATTTACGATAAGGTGCAAAAGTCTACACGTTCGTGCGCAAACCTTTGGTGTACCGAATCCAAGAAAGGGAGTAACCTCAAACTGTCGTTATAGATAAACTGTTGGGTAATTGACGGCAGGTATCCCATAAAGTAGATATTTCAGAAAATCTTACTTCCTCGTCACTGGAGCACACGTGAAATAAAAAAATGCACTATGGACAATGAAGAAGCTTGATGGTTGAATTAATTCTTTAGTTAAGGCTGGAAGACTAAAATCTTTCACATTGCGATCAGTATACTCCATGTTAAAAAGTACATTAATAGTTAAAGGAGACATCTATACATTAATCAAATCCAAAACTAAATTTATATTTAAAGAGTTAAAATGGCAGATAAGGAATGAAGAGGTACAAAATTCTGTCACAGTAGATAGATAGTATATCAACATTATTAATATACTGGCACTAATGTTTTGGATGGAATGGTTTAGCGTACGGTTAGGAAAGGAAAGTTGCTGGCATATACGATACTGGCTCTGGCTTGATTGTCACCTTAGACAAGCAAAACCTTGATTGTCACCGTATATACGGAAGAAGTACCATCATGTCTCCAAATGCGTTAGAAATGAACCAAATAAACGTTTCTATAAATGCTGCAAACTAAGCATCTAAACGCGCTTAAAATGAATTATTGATTGAAGGTTGGCATTAGTGTTTTGGATTGAATGGTGTAGTCAACGCTTAGGAAAGTAGAATGTTGCTTACATATACGTTACTGGATCTGTCTTGATTGTCACATTAGACAAGCAAGACCTTGATGTCACATTATATACGGAGAAAGTAGGTACTTACCGTCATGTCCCCAAATGCTTAGAAATTATCCAAATAAATGTTTCCACAAATGCACTTAAAATAAATCAAACTATTCATTATACATGTATTCCTCAAGACGCCAAAAGCGCAAAATTAATAGGTAATTATGTTTATAATATTATACCGAATCGATCAATAACACAAACACTAAATATAACCTACTAAGTAAGTGAATGTATGGTTTCGCAACAATACTAACTAATAGACTTACTTTACTTACCTTACTTACTTTACTTACTACACTTACTTTACTTAATTCACTTACTTCTCTTACTTACTTCACTTACTTCACTTACTTCACTTACTTCACTTACTTCACTTACTTCACTTACTTCACTTACTTCTCTTACTTACTTACTTCACTTACCTCACTTACTTCACTTACTTCACTTACTTCACTTACTTCACTTACTTCACTTACTTCGCTTACTTCGCTTACTTCGCTTACTTCGCTTACTTCGCTTACTTCGACTACTTCGCCTACTTCGCCTACTTCGCCTACTTCACTTGCTTCACTTGCTTCACTTGCTTCACTTGCTTCACTTGCTTCACTTGCCTCACTTGCCTCACTTGCCTCGCTTGCCTCACTTGCCTCACTTGTCTCACTTGCCGCACTTGCTTCACTTGCCTCACTTGCCTCACTTGCCTCACTTGTCTCACTTGCCGCACTTGCTTCACTTGCCTCACTTGCCTCACTTGCCTCACTTGTCTCACTTGCCTCACTTGCCTCACTTGCCTCACTTGCTTCACTTGCTTCACTTGCTTCACTTTATTTATTTCATTTATTTCACTTACTTCAGTTACTTAACTTACTTCACTTTACCGGTTTTACCCGCATTACTTTACCTACTTTACCTATTTTACCTACTTTACCTACTTTACCTACTTTACCTACGTTACCTACTTTACCCACTTTATCTACTTTACCTACTTTACCTACTTTACATACTTTACCTACTTTACCTACTTTACCTACTTTACCTACTTTACCTACTTTACCTACTTTACCTACTTTACCTACTTTACCTACTTTACCTACGCCACTCTAGAGTTACCTGAAAGGTAAAATATCAGAATTTTTAATGCGCACTCTATCGCTATATTTTAGTATGTTTTACCGGTTTTACGGGTAACAAACGTTCAAAGTTATTCTGGTTTATCAGTTTAAAGAAGTAATTGAAAAAGGTAAAATAGTTTTATAGCTTAAATGAGAAATATCAATGAGAGTGACGATTATGATTTTTTTGACACCCCACTCTCAATGTACTAACAATTGAAGGTCTTTAAATTTAGTATCCAGCAAATCATGCGAACCATGGTAATTAAATATTAAATAGTACATTAATGTACAAATTTATAATTTACCGACGCTTATGGTCACTTAAAACGGTTTTTTAATGAACCCAGAAAAAGTATTGTATTACAACTCATACCAAAAGTGTTTTGTACGTCGAATATAATAAATACTTATTTTTTGCACTTATTACTTGACAACTGTTTCCAATATTGTCAGAAACTTCAAACACACTAAAATGTGGATAATAAAGCTATCAATATTACTTAACATTACCCTACTTTTTTTTTTAATGTCGTAGGTTTTAAATGTATAACCATTGTTTCGTATTTGTATTGTAAAGCAGCAGCAGTAAGCACTGGGGTTAGCTAGGGCTATGAACATCAACAGTGCGGAAGAATAAAGAAAAACAAGAGTATTTAAACAGGACACATATTGTAATTATAGGTGAAGAGTCATATTAAGTTTAAATCATCTTAAATTTAAAAAAATTATGTAAAATCGTTAGACGTGTTGATATAAGAGTTGACATTGACACATGAATATTTCTCGTTTTACGTCATCAATCATCTTACGTGTCAACGTCACTACAAATGTTAATCAAAGAATTATGGATTAGTCTGATACACGTTAAAGGAGAAGTACGAAAAATCCTTTAATTCTATTTAGTGGTATAACGTGAATTGTACTTCACTCTAATCACGTTTTTTTATTACTTTGTTAACTGTAAGATGTATTATCCGTTTTATCAAAACAAAGGAATCCCTTTCAAAGTCTCGAAAGTGTAATTAGAAAAGTCATTTACACGTTCACCGTTACGAAGTCATTATGCAGTTGATACCTACGTAAACGTCTGCTTCTTCGACTTTTGTTAAACTTTGTACACCTAAACGGGATACTTGTTCACATTTAAAGATTCTCATAGGCTCATTACACATACATTATACAGTAATGATTAAATTGAGGAAGACATTACAATAAACAGAAGAGTAAATATATGAATTAAGCTAATATACTGTTATCACAAACATCATTTAGAATTTAATCGCACCTTTCATGTTAAATTGTGAAATTTTCGCATGATGCTTACATTGTGTTTAAATGTCGTGAGTTAATATTTCATTTTTTTTTTATAGTTTTACACGACTTCCTTTTAATTTCTTTTTACCGCTGAGAACATTCTCGGTGTTTTACACTAGCTTAGATGTATGCAATTTTCAATTAAGAAACAAGCTCATTAGCACCATTCTAAGTGGTGCTTTAAATTCCGTATTACTAATGATTTTAATAATATATATTCTTTAGTTCCGTTTTTAGCATTAAAATCCTTTAACTGTGACTAAAAATCATAAGCCTTGACAAAAAAACCCTGCTGATTAGTGTGCATATGTGGAGATACTATTGCGCAACATTTAAAAATTGTCTATAATTATAATTTAATAATCTTTATTACTTAGAAATGTAAATTTATTTTTTAGTACAATTCGTGCAATGTCGTCATCACCACAGTATTTATGACAACTTTTATGCTTGGAAAATTTAAATGAAAAACGACAATAATATTGCTGAACTAAATACTGTTATACCTGACTAATGCTTTACGTGCACGTTAACTAATATACTTTAAAATTATACACACAGGCAAAATATTAATTAAATTTTATATTCATATCTATAAAATAATAATTAAATACCCGTTTATTATTGTTTTTAAATCAACACTTCATGTCACTGTTATACGTGCTGACATAAACTTTTCTGATTGTAATCAAATTATTTTTCATTTTCACTATAAAATTTTAAGCTTGGTCATTTGATTAAAATATAGCTACCCAAAATATTCCGTATAATTTATTACAAATTACATCACCGTTTAAATGTTACTTCGTATTCATATGTGATATGTTAATAATTAGGGTTTGGTAGCCCTTTTTGTATTATTATAGTTAATAGTGGCTTGTAACACCTGTTAATTTCAGTCAAATTTTGATTAATGAAATTCATGAGGATATTTTAAACTAAATCATTCGTTGCACATATTGGGGTAAGGCCTAATCGCGTAATGATCGAATTCCTTAAAGATTTGCAGTTATGTACCTAATTATTCGTTTAAACGTAGGTGAACTTATTCTGTATAAGCTTTCAATACTGTAAACCAAGTAAATTTGAAATGCATGGTTTTCTTAACATTCTTAACATTCACGATAAAAGATTAAAGCGATCTTTCACTTATTCGTTTTGTATACATTTTGTTAAGAATTGTGAATACAAATGCAGTTGTATGAGTGTGTGTGCCCATAAAATTCATATTGCCATACGAAAGTCATCAATAAAACGTGGATTTCTTGTCGTTAAATTGTTCAATTTATGGTTCATAACCTGGTAATTGGAACATAATTTTTAACGTAGCTGATTTCAGAAAAGAATTTCAATTAAATGGTTATTTTACCCCATTAGTGACCATTTTTTTATTAACAAATTTAGTGTATGTTTTCCAATTATTGTTTATTGTTTTTGTGTTTTCCAGCAGGTATGATTTCTTAAACGGTAATATGTAACGCAATTTGTTATTTAGTTAATATAAGCATAAGTAAGGAAAATAAATGACACCTTGTTAATGCAGTGGCTAACGACCCTTTAAGTATATCGATTAACGATAAAAAAGTAAAAGCATGTGTAGGTCGCCATGATATCCGTTATATGTTCACCTGCTGTTAAGGTTTCTGAATATTTTACAATTTGCAATTTGTCTTATAGGTAATGAGGATTTAAAAGTAAGTGATATATTTGTTTTAAGTATTTCAGTTCTGTAAACATCTTAAAACGAAAAATTTCTTAACACCTTTTCCAGTAGGCATTTGTTTATGATACGAAAGATAATTTGATTTTTATTTATTGTGAAACTTACGGCTTACCACTGAGATAGCCCATAAGATGATGATATGTATATGGTTATTGCCCATTTGAATTTTTTACGGTCGAGTTCTCTTTTTTGGATTTGGCTACCAACGTTTATTAACCAGCACGTTTATTTTTAATGATGAGATAATACTAATATTTATACAAACAATAATAATTAATAAATGATATGTTTAAAAGTTACACATCAAATAAATTATTAACCGGAAGTTCTTGTTCATTACAAAGCAAAAAAGAGGCTTATTTAACATATAGTACGTTCGTGTGATTAAAAATCAGAACATGCTGTTAATAGTAAGGATCTTGCTTACTCATCTTGAGACTATGAATTTTTTTCACCTTATTAATGCCTTCATTACGATTTACGATTACTACAACACGTTTTAATGCGGCTTGGTAGACTTGATTACAACCCTAGACTGCATTAAGAAATTTTTAATTGCACGGTACTGATTTCCACTTTTATTATTAATTACCCTTAATCATTCTTTTGGTGAATTATACAATTACCGAACTCACAAACAAACAATTTAAGTGGAAAATTAAAAGTCAACGTCACGTTTGATATTACTAATTTGTAAAACCAATTGAGTTTACTTTTCGAAAGTTGCACAAGTGTCATTACAATTTTGGGTCATTTTCAAATGAATATGATTAAGGAAAACTTGTCACAGTTACGTATGATAATAAATTACACAGAACATAGTGTTGACATTATAATATTTCAATATCATTAATATTAATTAACCTAAAGCATGTCAATACTTTTTAGCTAATTGCTTTACTAACAAATTCACATTGCGAGCTCTGTAATAAACCTATTTGCATATAGCAATTAGGAAAAGTATGTAATAATTTCTTGCTTACGAAGTGTTAATTGTTCTCAGTTGGATAATAATTTTAGTATATAATACTAGAGAAATGATGTAGTTACCAGATAAAAATCGAAATAATATATTTGTAAGCGAAATGAAAATTAGATGCATGTATAATTAATACATTAACTCCTTGTTATGTTGTATAAAAGCTTGCTTACAAATGTAAAATATTCTTCTAATCAGTTTAATTATCACACTTGATAACCCCATAGTGTGTTTTTCATCAATTTTTTTCTTTACAATTGAGTCCTTCGAGAACTAAATGGGCTTGTTGAATTATTTAACTTTTAACTACACTAGATTACAATCGTTAGGGAGAACTTTTATAAAAGCGCCATAAAATAAAATAAGCTTCTAATAAAATTTTGTTTTAACCAATTCAAAATGGTTTATTCGGATATACAACCAAGATAATTTCTGTATTTATTGCAGGAATTTTTAAAATAACTGTCGCTATAAACATATACCTGTCAGTTTGCATATTTACAATAAATAGTTAGTTTGAATGAGTAACTCCCAGGTGGTTAACAATTTGCATATTAATGCCTATATAAAGTCTAAACATAATTCTACTGCCACCTTTTCCGTACAGTTCGAATACTTAACATTATAAAATACTTTAACACGTTTTATTATGTTTTATAAAAATTAATAAATTATTTTACATTCCCGTTAGATATCAGAGCACATTATTAATAATTTTAGATATATTTATAGAATTATTTAAGAAATTCGATGTGTTAACGGTAATTTAAGAAAATAAAATGGTATGACAGTTTAGTCTTCAAGTGGACAGAAGGCGAATAAATTATTTAATATTATAATTTAAATTTAACCATTCGTATACGTTTGCAATTTTGATACATCTTCGCAGCTTGACATCGCATTTGTATGTTAAACATTCTTTTATGAGCTACACAGACACTAATTATTCATATTTTAGTAAAACAAAAGTATTCAATAGTAATTTTTTTACATACGAAAAAAATATTGTAAATCGGAACTGGATAATTGTTTGTTAGTTCGTTTGTGTTCGCATTGGTCCATTCACGTAGCTCAATTCACACTTTATTCGGTTCCAAAAATGTTCGTACAAAATTTGTACAAATTCAAAAGATTTCATAGACCTAATTTTCTGAAAGAAATAGACATATTTTGTGTTAGAAATGCAGAAAGGTTTCTTGGTAGAAAAAATTAAAGCAGGATGTATATTGTCCGTACTTTTCAAACTGTTAGGGTACAACGCAGAAATGGTTTATGCTTCTTTTTTTAATAATATGCATTTATAGAAGTATACCATGCAGGTTAAAGGAAGTGAGATATTTTTAATTTTAAACAAGAAAGACGTTCCCGCATTGTAAGGTATTCCTCCAGTTCGTAAACCATTTTGCCTTGACTTTTGTTTACACTTGAATAACTTGTGCTGACCTAATTTTTAAAATTCTTTTCAAATATGTGCTGATAATACAAGGAAATATTACTAAATTAACCACTATCGGTTAAACACATTTATATTAGTTAATGGGTTCGTATTTTACATTATGGTATGTACAATAATTTTATTGCTTTACAATAATACCATATTTGAAACTTACTTCTCACTATTATTGCCAAGGTATTATAAATAGATTTAATTTCAAATCGCTTTAAAAGCAGGTATAAACAGTTGTATTTTATTATATTGCTCTGTTATGATTGACTTACCCATTAGTATGACTAACAAGTCAGAATATTGCAATGTTCAAGAAATAATAAGAAGCACATCAGTACTACAATACATATTAAAATTACAAGTATTTATACCAGTTCCACTCATGTATCAAACTCACTCTTTTTCAAAGTAAATATATTTAATCATAATAGTCAAGTTATTATAATAATATAACATGTTAATATTACAATAATGCCAAGCTTCAGTAATGTCTTACAAAATATTAATCATTAAAATAATTGTGATAGAAAACAATTCCGACTAATTTACAAACTATACTTATAATAAATTTCTTAACGATCTCATTTACAACACAAGAAGTAACACGGTCATGTGTTTCCTTATTGTTGTCGATAAAATGAAAAGTAGTAAGAAAAACTAATTTTTTTTCAGTGTTTAAAGTATTTGCTTTTAGCAAAGCATTTGCAACGAAAAAGTACATTTCCTTAATTAGAACAAAACAATACGATTTGTAGTATTGAATTACAAGTCATTATTTTTATACAAAGTACAAGAAGATCCCTATATCTCAGTAAAAAATAGTTCTATCAAAAAATGTTTCAAATAAATGCAGCTCAGTATTTTTTTACATCCTAAAGCTGTTTAGATGATCTTAAATGTCGATATGATACATAAAGTTCGTCTTTCGTAACATTACAAAACTATGAACAATTTTACGCCAAAAGTTATTGTCGAAAATCATTTCCCGCTAACTTCAGGCTTTTTTCAAGCAATTGCATGGCTCTATAAATTCATTTTATAAAGATGGTTCTCCTTTAGACTATGTAAGTAACATAGTGTAAAAAATCTGGAGTATCTCCACTCCACATTCCCGCATACATATATACGAAGATGTATTGATATCTAGTTAGCTTAGACTTGTTCCATGGATAAAGAAAATATTGCGTTACCATAGCAACGAAGAATAACTTATTAGAAGTGCCAGTGTAAAGTTTCACGTCAAAAAGTCAAACCAGAGATGCGTAATAAAATTTGAAAAAAGGATATCGACTGAAATTGTGAAAATTGAAAAATTAGATTATCGAGCCATTTACGCTTTCATTTCCATATTCTTATGTTTATCTTTGCAGGTTTAACTTCCATCCTTATACTTTCATTTTCTTCGTTTCGTTGTTTCATCGTTTTAACATCATCTTTCATTGTCCCTTGCTTATCTTTATGTTTTCATGCTAATCGTTTAATTTTCTTTACGTTTGTCTTCTCATGCTCACCTCATGTTTTTCTGTCTTCATCTTTCATAGTATTTTGCTTATCTACAACTTTTTAATCTAACTTTCTTTTTTCTGTCCTCTTTAACTTCATCTTTTCGCCCTTATGTTTTCGTCTTTATCGTTTCATCTTCATCTTTTCATCTCTATTTTCATGCCCTTTGATCGCGTTTTTACCTTTAACTATTCATGTTTTTATTTTTTTCACCTTCACCTTTTGACTTTATCTTAGATCATTAACATTGTATATTCGTCATATGTTCGCCTTTCTATCCTTATATATTTATATTCATTGTTTCACCTTCAACGTTTCATATTTATTTTCTATCATCTTCATCTTCTCTCCTTGATTTGTTTATCTCCACCTTTTGATATCAGTTTTTCCATTTTTGATCTTCATCTTTCTACCTTTATTTCTTGTTGCCCTCTTTAGTCTTTATCTTTTCATCTTCATCGTTTTTTCTTCATGTTCCCACCTTCTTTATTTTATATCATCATTTTTATCTTTATCTTTTCAGCTTCGTTTTTTATTTTCTTTTTTTATATTTTTACCTTGATTCTTTCGTTTTTGCACTTTTATCACTTTAACTCCTCTTTCCAAATTTCTTCTTTTATTGGTATCCGTTTATCTTTATGTGTTCATATGCATCTTTTAGGGTTTTTTCGTTTCCAACTTCTTATGTTCAATATGCCTCGTTTTCATTTTTTCATATTCATCATCCTCCATAATGCTTCGATTTTCATCTGTTTATCTATGTTTTCACGCCCATATGTCCCATCTTTATTTTTTCATGTTCACATCTTTATTTTCATCTTTCGTCTTGATCATATGGTTTTGATCCTTTGAGTTTGATTTTTTTTATTCATTTCATCTGCTTCTTTCCATCTTTAGATTTATTTTTCATCTTTACCTTTATATTCCATCTTATTATATTCATGGTGTCGCCTTTCCTTTCATTTTCATCTTTCACACTCATACTTCCATTATCTTCTTAACATTATCTTTGATTGTCATCTGTTTATCTTTCTTTTTCGTATTCACATCGTGTTATCTTGTCCAACCCTATAAATATCGGTGCAGTTCATGACATGTTTTTATCACACCGTCGAATTGAGCTCAAACGAATATATGAGACACTGAACATTTCATACGAACTCGTCCATTATATAGTTCACGTCGATTTGGACGTGAGAAAAATTTCTGCAAAATGGATGCCCAATTGTCTGACTGTTGACAAGAAGCGTGCAAGCGTAGAAGCATCGCGTTCGATCTGTGCTCGGTTTGGAAAAGATGCAAGCTTTTTAAGCCGTGTTGTTACTATGGATGAAACTTGGGTACATTTCTACATCCAGAAACAAACCAGTAATCGATGGAATGGAAACACTCTGGTTCTCCAAGGTCTAATAAATTAATAAAGTTCTTGCTTCAATTTTTTGGGATTGCCAAGGAGTAATCATGATTGATTTTCTGGATAAAGTAATTACTATTCGACGTTACTGACGTCGAATTGTGGATAGAAGACGCGGAAAAGTTGTCCAAATGTATTTTGTTTTTGCAGGATAATGCCCCTGCACACAATCTCATGTTGGCATGCAAACAATTCGTGATTTAGGGTTCGAATTACTCGAACATTCCCCCTTATTCACCAGATCTGGCTCCGCGTCCAATTATCATGGGTTTCCTCAACTGAAAAAAAGCCTAAAAGATCGTAAATTTTCTTCCAACGAAGAGGTGATGTAAACTGTGGAGGTCTGGTTTGCAGAACAAGATAATTTTTTTTTTGAAAGGTTCGTTGTAATAAATGTATCCAATTAAGAGGAGAGTATGTTGAATAATAGAATACTTTGGCTTTCAAATTTTGATTGCTTCTATAGTAGGTTAAAAATTTTTCAATACATCCTCGTACATGCCATAAAACCACTAGCAGATTGATATAATTACATAATAAAACTCTACGTAAAATGCAAAAACGAAACTGAATTTTTTTGATTTCATGTTTTACATGTTTCCAACACTTTTAATAGTGCTTTAAGATCGGCTTTCGAATACTAATGTAGGTAATATCCCTATATTCAAAACAAAAAATCAAAGTACGTTTCTAAGTAGTTTCTAATGTTTAACGCTTTCGAAATAAGTACGCCATTTTCAAGTGAAAATGGATATTAAAATAAAAGTTAAAAACAATTAAAAAAAGTAACTTCCTTTTTAGGGGTTAGAACTTTCGTTCCTTGCATTACCAATCCGATCACTTCACCGCTTCCATTTATTTATAACGTATATTGCATATATTTAAATTTGTACAGCATTTTAATTTTTACTTATCTTGTCCATTTTTATTTCGATGATAAAGTTGAAACTATATACACTAGTTTTCTTGAAAAAATTAAAAAGTAATTAAAAAGGTACTTCCGGTGGTCCTATCAAAAAGTTGATACGTATCTACGATTTTACTATAATATCCGTATACCACATATCATCACTGCAGCTCAAATGGTCTGCAGCTATCGTGTTTACATACACACAGACAGGGACACACACAACGCGCACATGCACTCACGCACACACGCACACGCACACGCACACACACTCACTACATGCAAAAATGGTCAAAGTTGATTGAGGGACCCTCAAAACGCGAAGATTCGTCAAAATCTCGAGGTCGAATTTCTTCGGGTTCGCAATACCTTCCTTTTCTGTATTTCGTATAAGGGAATGTAAAAATTAACAACGTTTAAGAAAACTGCGACACAGTGCTGAAACGTTTATTTACTCAGCGGCCGTCTCAGTACTGTAACGCCGGGTAAACATACAACTTGTATACGTTATGTAGATTTGAAATTTTTGCAAAGGTAGCGTTAATTAGTTATTTATGAATTAACAGTTTCATTTTATTAAATATTTACATTAATAACTAATTAGTTTTTATCCCGTCTTTCCTAAATAAAATCCGTGAAACATTTTTGTACGTAAGATTCCCTACTGTTTACCTCTATTCACGATCACCGATAGTGTTATCATAAACAAAACCCTTCGCCACGCACGATTGTATACAGAGTGTTTAAGCATAATCGTGAAAAATTTAGGAGCTGATTCCTTGTAAAAAGGGGTTCTTTTAAATAAAAGTGTGTCCTCTGATCCCTCTCCAGTGAGCGCCCTAAAACAGAAGGACAAAATAAGGTATTAATTTACTTTCACAGAATTAAAGAAAAACAGTATTAGGTGGAAGTTTTACTATTAAGAAGAAATGATAAAAGATATGGGTTGGAAAATAAGTAAAAACCTTATTTCTTTCTTCCGCGTTTGAAGGTGCGTAATTTATTGCAGAAAACTCAGAAGAAACATTATTTCATGAAAGACCCCTCTAATTTTCGAGGAGGAGTCATATACTAACATTTTTCACACCAGTTTTTAAACACCCTATAATAATGGAGTTTCACACTTACTAAATCGAAGTTACTCTCGGGTTCCTGCAGACATACATGCCATAGTAGGCATACCAATTCTAGAAAGATTGGTCGAATTGCCAAATACTGCCATATTTACATCGTGTTACCCGAATGAATTAAATTTCATTTCAACCGTCGTTGCAAAAGTTAATCTCGTGTATTTACTTAAAAACTCTCCTCCTGCAAATACCTGTAAGTTTGAATACCTACCAGCTCTTTACTTTAACTAACATTTCCTCACTTTGTCTTTGCAACAACACTTTCAAAGTTTTCCAGGTTGTAAAGAACCTTTGAACAAAACCACAAAAATAACATTGCAATAACCCAAAAAGCGATCAAGATAGCATTTATTAAGAAAACAAATTTTTTTTCCTACAGGAGCACTTTAATTCAAACCCGCTCACAACAAAATTGTAATGTTATGAATTAGCAGTTTACATAATTCTGTAAATATTATACGTGTCATAGTTATACGTTTATTTCTCTAATAAGTTTGACACAGTTAAATACATTAGTAAGCGCAACGACCCGTTTATCTGCTGCATGATATTTGGCCCGATAGAAAACTCTCTTTTAAAATAGAAAAATAAAAAAAATCTCATCTCCGCACGTATTTACAAAACCGTTAGATAAACACACTTGGATTAGACAGAGCCGTATTTAAAAATTTTTAAACAAATATTAAATTTTTCCGAAACTTGGTTTAGAACGAAAGGTTGCGTAGCAACGCGCCCTAGAACCGTCCGCAGAAACCGAATATCCTTCTGCTCCAGAGGCCGTTTAGTTTAAGACATGTCCTGAAATAAAGTTATATGTTTGTATAGTTAAACACTTATTTAGAATTGTGGCGATATTAGGTGTATAAACTCGAAAATTATCGTTACACGTCTAGCTTGTATCCACATTCATATTAATATGAATGATATCCTTGTGTGTGCTTATAATATGTAATTTAAGTAGTTGCCAAAAAAGAAACAGTTCTGATTTGTCATATTTAAGGCAGTTTAACAATATTTAATTTTTAATGACCTAGTTATTCTTTACTAAAATTTAATTTTATAGTCGTCTTTATACGTTTCTCAAACTGTTGTATTACTATCAGGCTGATGTTTATGTTTTAATTTTTCAACTTTGACAAAATTGTTTACATCTTTAACAAATATTACTACTGACGAAGATAACTGTAAGTGTTATCGAAACGTTTAGATTGTATAATTTAAAATACACCATTAAAAACCCCAAAAAAGATAAGTATTTTATTATGAGTGTTAATGGTGAAAGTTTACATTTTCATATAAAATCCTACTGACAGATATAAAATACAAAAGATGTGACTATGTATGGCAGATCCGTATATAAGTGGTAAGTTTTTGAACATTTTTTGTTCTTTGCTTTCAAATATGAAGGTTGATCCAACTTTTATTTGTGGTACTATACGTGATTTTAAGTTTAATTATAACATTGTGTTGCATATTGTCTTACACTATATTTTTCCTTGACTGCAAATTCTAAATTTAAGCTAACTTTTGCGTTTGTTACTATGTTTGATCTTAATTGTAATTAATTAATCCTAAAAGTAGAATGTAGGGAGAACTGACAGGGCCATTATCGTTTTTATTGTCACCCTTCAACTGAATAAAAGTGAAGATTAGGGGATGAAAACGTTTAAGTTGTCACGGTTCGCGACAATAATAACAGATTTGATAAATAAATGTTAAATTAAATAACAAAGAAATAACTATAACTGGGAAATCTAAATTAAAAGTAATTGAAGCATTTGGTCGCAAATTAATAACAGCAAGTCCGGTGAGTGACGCGAGAGCCAGGAATCGCGTATGTATGTAAGTGAAGAAATATATATGTATATATGTACATTTAGATATTCACACAGTAAGTATACGCTTTATTATTTATATCTTTCCGGGCTCTGTCCAGATTTCTGCTTCTTACTTCCTTACGTGTCGAGGCAGTAGACAAATAACTGTCCGGTAGAGTAGGACGATACCGTTAGTAGGGAATGCTACATCGTCCGGGGCCCGATTTGGCCAGTAACCGGTGTGCTCTCTATGGTATTACTCAAGAGAACAATACAATTGCCTCGGATTGACCTGGCTA
Source organism: Vesta saturnalis (assembly GCA_036346205.1). Classification (NCBI taxonomy): domain Eukaryota; kingdom Metazoa; phylum Arthropoda; class Insecta; order Coleoptera; family Lampyridae; genus Vesta; species Vesta saturnalis. Next base: position 2,427,755 of record JARFJB010001466.1, read on the forward strand.
CAAGGGGCGGTCAAGGTCGAAACAGACAGGCCCCGTTGCTGACAACTGTGCAAGGAATGAAAGGTGAGTCGGTACGTGGAATGTTAAACGTATGCATGGTAAATAATTTAAAATTGCGAATGTAATGTACGAAAGACACCTTGATATTCTGTGTGTATCGGAGACAAAGCCCAAAGGAAAGGGTACTGTGGAGATGGAGGATAGTAGCCTAGCACTATGGTCAGGAGTTGAGACTGAGGTGCATGGCGCAAAAGAAGTTAGGGTGATCGTAAGTAAAAGAGCGAGAATATGTGTTAAACAGTACGAATTGGTATCTCCCCGGGTACTGTGGGTTAGAATGAAAGTGGAGCTTATAAGAATTTTTCTTATTGCATGCTATGCACCGGTGACTGGAGAAAGAGATCAGGAGCGTGAGAATTTCTGGAATGAAGTAAAGAACGTGTTGAACGTATGTAATCCAACCGAAAGGGTGATGATAGTGGGGGATAAGAAGGGATGGTTGGGTGTACAGAGATAACATATGAACGCTTTCTAGGAAAGTTCGGAGACCAAACAGTCAATGAGAATGGTGAACGCCTGGTTAACATCTGTGTGGAGAGAAGCCTGTTTGTATCCAATACGTGGTTCAAACATAAAAATGTGCATATGTATACAAAGAGGTGAATCTAAAAGTATGATAGACTTGATAGTGTATGATGAACGGCTTAGAAACCTGGTGAGAGACACAAAACTAATGCATGGATCGGAGTGTGGATTGGACCATATTTTGGTTGTACCCAGAGCGTGTTTAGGGCAAAAGCGATTGCATGAGGTGTACAGATTAAGAAACAAAAAAGCGAAGGAGGCAGTGAGAATAAGTAAAGAGGAAGTAATGGCTGTGGAAGGAGAGAAAATGCAGAGTGATTTTGAGGGAAACAAAAAACTCTTCTGGAAATGGGTCAAAAATACAAAACGTGGCCCAAACAGAACGCAGCAGGAGTGATGAATATGAGAAACGAAATAGTATGGGCGATTGTGAAGTGAGGAAATGCTGACAAGAATACTTCGGAAAGCTATACAGTAGTGAGGAACGTAAGACTGAAGGGTTAAATAAGGAGAATATAGAAGGAATGTTGAATAAAACTGAGAGGAGGCGTAGATAAAATCCCTGGTGAAATGCTAAAATATGGGGGTGCAAAGCTTATATGAAGATTGTGTGAATTATTCAATATATGCCTTATGTGTGGAAAAGTGCCGAGAAATTGGTAGAGCGCGATCATTGTACAACTGTATAAGGGTAAGGGGAACAAGAGTGATTGCAAGAACTACAGAGGAACAAGTTTGCTCAGCGTGCCTGGTAAAGTATTTGGAAGAATACTGATTGATATAGTACGGGAAACTACACAAACTAAGATTTGGGATGTGCAGGGTGGCTTCATGCCAAGGTGAGGATGTGTCGATCAGATGGTTGCTCTCCAGCAGGTGATCGAAAAGTATTTAAGTGTAAAAAGGAAGCTGTACTGTGCGTTTGTAGATCTGGAGGAAGCATACGGGAGAGTAAATAGGGAGAAGCTTTGGGAAACATTAAATGAATGGCGTAAATAAAGGTCTAATAAACGGAATAAGGGCATTATACAACGGTACTCGGGCATGTTTTATAGTGAGAGGAGGTGTGACTGAATACTTTAATATTGAGCAAGGAGTGCGACAAAGCTGCGTGATGTCACCGTGGTTGTTTGATGTATACATGGATAAATGTGTTAGACAAGCATGTACCGATACAAATAGTGTAATGGTTGGTGACGTAAATATACGACTTCTGGTGTATGCAGATGACACAGTCTTATTAAGTGACAGTGCGGATGAGTTACAAACTGGTTTGAGGAAGTTTGATACAGTCTATGAGAGCATGGACCTAAAGGTAAACGGGAACAAAACTAAGATTGTGGTGTTGAATCGGGAAGTTGGAAAGGAGAATAGAGTATTTACTCTGCAAGATGAAATTGTGGAGCAAGGGAGTGAGCTGGTGTATCTAGGTAGAATGTTTACTGCAGATGGTAAAATGAAGGATGAGATTCAACGAAGGGCCAATGCAGGAAAGAAATTGGTTAGAAGTATGTGGACGATAATGAGAAACGAAATCATGAGCCTAGCTGCGAAACGAGCAACCTATAATGACGTGTTCGTCCCGTCAGTACTGTATGGAAGTGAGACATGGGTATGTCGAAAAAAGCACCAAAGAAAAATAAATGCCATGACTATAAGATTCCTGAGAAACGTATGTGGCAAAACGAGAAGGGACAAGATTCAGAAAGAATGCATAATGACGGAGTGTGGCGAGGAAAAGACGACGACGGAAAGATATAAAAGTAGTACATTACGTTGGTTTGTTCACATTGAGAGAATGAACAACGCAAGATTAACGAAGCAAATGTATGTATGTTAGGTTAGAGGAAAGGCTGGGATTGGTAATCCGCTGAATGTAGTGGAATGTATGATAAAGGAAAGAAAGATACGGGGTTTTAAAAATAAAAGGGCATGCCAGACACACTGTATGAATCTTACGGAAACTAGGGTGGTATGTGGAGATAGGAAAGCATGGAGAAAGAATGTGAATGAAAAATAAATAAGAGGCCGGGATCGTTTTTCCTACCCCGCAAGGAATGACGTGAAGGTTAAGTTAAGAATGTAAATAAAGATCGGCTATTTGATTGTTTTGCAAAAGGTAAGATAAATTTGGCAATCAACAATTCATGTCCAACTGCTAACTTTCTCTTGACATTGCGTATGTGTTTCGACTTCGGTGAGTATTGTACGAAGACCAGTAGGTTGTTAACTTTGCCGTTCGTACGAAGTGTTTTCTCGTCAGTGAAAACCGAAGCTTATATTGCACTGCAGCCCAATTGTTAACTTTTCAATTCCAATCATCATCCTCTAGTTCTTAGTCTCTTACTGCAGCAGCTTTTTTTACATTGTGATCACGAGTAGTTAGTCATACGGATTTTCTAGATCAACATTACCCTTGGCAAATTATTAACAATTAAACATTTCCTAAAATTTATATTTAAACTATTTAACCCAAAAAATAAATATTGATAGTGTGATTTCTGTTAAACACCATTTTATCTGTATCTGTAACTGTAAACTGTAAATCGTTTGCAAGTGTAAAAAATGCTATTTTGCAGTTAGTAATCAATTTAAAGCAGTTTTGTTTGTAATACAGGGTGAGCCAATAGTGCGTGGGTGGAGGATTGTGGGTTTATTAAGGAATATTTCTAAATTTTGTTGATGGGATGTGGTGGGGTATCCTTTGATTTATATCAAAGTTGCATTTTTTTTAATGTAACTCCCTGTATATTATTGTATATTTGGATTCCTTGGTCAATTCTAGTGTGACTTTATGTATCATACATGGTCCATAAGACTAATCGTTTAGCCGCAATTCGTCATTTTTACAAAAAGTAGATGTGTGAAAGAAATAAAATATCGGTGTGATCACACAACTTAGAAGACCGTGACTCTGTGATGTTACTAGACATGAAATGTTCTAGCGTAGACCGTACGGTCAAATCCGAATTCCTCTTGTCTTTAGAAAAATTACCTTGTTAATTTAGAAAATTACAATCAATGGTAACTTGATTTTTTCAAATGGAAAGGCCATTTTTTCATTATTGCATCAAATGCGGAATTTTTTTACCTTTCTAACGATATAAATTAGTCGATATCTATCTTCGGTGGATTTCACAATTTCTCATTAATTTGCTGTATATTTCAATTTTTATTTTGTATTATCTAGTAACCCATGGAAAATAAACAAAAAACTATTCACATTATAAAACATTATTTATTAAATAGAAAAACATAAACATAAAAACAAAATTACGAGCTAAATTAGGAAATAAAATAAAAAGAAGAATAATAAAAAAACAAATTTCATCCTTAGCACATCCAACTACATCAAGAGCTCAAAGAGACCGATTTTCAAAACAGGATTAATCTTTGCAATTGGGTAGAGCAAACGTTGAATGAAAATATACATTTTTGGAAAGATCATGTTTACAGATGTGTGCCCTTCCACAGCAATTTGTTAACCAACCTAATTTTCATTATTACTCAGATTCAAACCCTCACTATTTCCGAGTTCATAGAAAATGGTTGATTAATGTTTGTGCAGGCATATTCGGTACTGAAGTTGTTGGTCCCTTTTTCTTCGACGGTATTCTAAATTGGAATTTGTACCTCTCGCTCAAATTAGAGACATTCATTTTCACACCGTGCCCGTGTATTAAGTGAATGGCTTAATAATATATTTGTTGAAAAGTGGATAGGAAAGGATGGACCAATGCGATGGCTAGCGAGATCTCCAGATATCTCCCCATTGATTTCTTTTTGTAGAGGTACATCAAGGAAAAATGTATGCTGAACTACCAACCACTGCGGAAGATATGAAAAATAGAATCTGAAACGTTTTCGTAACTATTAACCCAGTAATGTTAAATAGGGGTAAAAATTATTTTCGTCGTAGAACTAAAATTTGCTTAGAACAAGGTGGAAGACATTTTGAATTATTAAAATAATTTTTATTTTTGCTCGTAATTTTGTTTTTTCCGTTATGTATTTTTCTACTTAATAAATAATGTTTTATAACGTGAATCGTTTTTTGTTTACTCTCCATGGGTTACTAGATAATACAAACTAAAAATTGAAAAATACATCAAATTAATCAGAAATTCTGAAATTAAAAGAAATCTAGCGATGATAGATACAGGCCAATTTTATGTCGTTAGGAAGATAAAAAATTCCTCATTTGATGCAAAAATGAAAAAATGGCCGTTCCATTTGAAAAAATCAAGTTACCATTGATTGAAATTTTCTAAATTGACAGAGTAATTTCTCTAAACACAAGAAGAATTCGAATTTGACCGTCCGGTCTATGCTAGTACATTTCATGTCTAGTAACATCCTAAGTTTTGTGATCACACCTATATTTAATTTTTTTCACACATCTACTTTTTGTAAAAATTACGAATTGCGGCTGAACGATTAGTTTTAGTTACCATATGTGATTCATAAAATGGCATTAGAATTGACCAAGGAATCCAAATATGTAATAATATACTGCGTATTCCATAAAAAATGCAACTTTGATATAAATCGTCCTGTATAAACTTTGCGATTCAAGTGAAAATATTTTGGGTTTGTAGCTTTAAGGATACCACACCACATCTCATTAACAAAATTTAGAAATATCCCTTAATTAACCCACAATCTTCCACCCACGCACTTTTGGTTCATATATTACTTTATTGTAAAATCGTGTACATAAAAAGAGCTTTTTAGGCAGATATCACAATAGAGTACATCAAGCAGCCTTTACTTACATTATTTTAAGTCCAGTTCACTCGATATGTGAAGTAAATAGAATAAGTACTATAGCTAGGAAGACCTTCCTTTCTCTGGTAGATGTTTACCCAACGATTTCTGTGTATAATTTAGGAGTTACAGTACACATTCAAAAACTCCACTAATAGAAAACTACAGTTACAAAATACTTATAATACAGAATTCAAAAAATCATCGTTCGCTCGCTTAGGGCATATAATACCGCAACTTGCTTCCAATAACACAATATAGATCAAATCCCGGCAAAGAATCGAGATAAGAGTAGAAATGAATGTAAAATTAAACGCCTAAATCAAAATTCCAAGAATCTAAACTTCAATTAAAACACACACCTTTAGATGTAAGCCGTATTATTGGTATTCCTGCAACCGCAAGTTTTAAAAAATATGTCCTCCTAGGTATCAACATTTAAAGTGGTATAGTGACAAAAAGAAACAAGAAGAAGCTAGATGTGGTATGTAGCCAATAAGGATGAGTTTGTTATTTCTAAAAATATATAGTTTCTGCTCCTATACCATCGTATCTGCTAAACGTCAATAGTCGACCACCAGAAAAATATCTTGCAGCGATAGATGCGCTTGACCGGTTTAGATCGCACGTATAAAGATCTCATTTCTCTTCATTCACCGATCACCATTTGGAGGAACAAGTCATCTTTGTACCATTTGGCTTTAGTATCCTCAGTTCACAATGAGCTTGCTATATCTGATGATCTTTCTCGTTCATTGTCAATTATTTCGTAAATTTCTCTTATTGCTCTTTAGGTGCGAAATCTTGGTACTCTAAGAAATGGTGGTTTGCTGTGTACGTAAAAAGTAATAAAAGTACTAAATCATCTCCTACGTGTCATTCGTCATCACAACTTTAGTTCACGATTACCATTTGCAATGCCGTACTAGTTCTGAAGTGACATATGGTTTGTTTCTATTAAGCATATCTAGTATAGTAAACTTTATCGCCCATTTGGAAATTACAAAATCAATTATTTACAGCTTCTCTTTGATAATCGTTGTGGCATTGCAAGATACAACGAAGCATTATAAAATCGTACTAGGTGCTCCAGTTTACAACGTGAGATTATGATACGTAGCACCAAATGCTGAGTATTTGCAGTAAGTATATTTGTGTGATATAGAGAAAGTAAACCCAGTGACCAGCGCGCAACATGTTAGATACCAAAGATTTGGGTGTATAATGGTGGAATTTAATTAATTACACTCGACTGATTATGCTAGTGCGCCTTGAATTTTTCTGAAAGATATTCTAAAAATTCAAAAAGGAAACAAGAAAGGGAAAGCTGAACAAAATTTAATTAGTACGTTAAGTATAGATACGGACACAAGTCACAATAAGTAAATACGCAATAATAATAATACACAATAATTTAACTTAAGTAAGTTAAATCAAAGCAGTAATTTAATTAAAGTATCGGCCGTGTTAGGAGGGTGATTACTTATTTAAACTAAACCGAAGGAAACAAGGACATCTAAACTAAAAGAAACCTTTTGAACTGAAGAAAGCAGATACGCAACATAGCCTAGTACCCAAATAAAGTGTTAGAATACATAGGGGAGACCTCGCGGTAAGGAATATATTTAGTCGGATTTACATTTTTAAATTAAATACAATACGACAAGGTGCGTAACTCTCTGTATTCAGTACTATTAAAATTAAATGATTCGCGCAACAGCGTTTTTATCCTTAAAGAGGTCAAGCTAACAAAACATTCGTGAGCTATGTAGTATCAGTTACTTTGATACTGTTGACTAAAAAAGGACGAGTATCAACGACACAATAATTTTACGTACTTCATGGTGTAATATTCATGTACTATTATTATAATTACTCTAAACAACATTTGACGATGTAGTGGGTACGAAAAGTGATAAAATATGAATAAACGTCTTTTTCAGTATGTACGTTATTAATTTTACAACACAAGGTGTTATTGAACAAAGTTTTGATACAACCATATTGCTAAATTGTTCTAGGTCTATGCTGCAACCAGTTGCATTAAAAACTCATTAAATGATGGTTCCCGTCATTGAGTGAATAAAGGAAACATTAATGGTACATTGTAAAAAATTCCACAGTTGTTTATTGCATATTTGGAAAGTTTCCTAACGAAAAATTATAAACCTTAAGATCTTACTACATTATGACTATCATAATCAGCATATTGATAATAAATTATGAATTGTTGATTAAAATACAATAATCCCTACATTCATTATAGTTAAATTAGGAATGTAATTTAATATTAGTCAAGTTGCTTTGGTATGTGTGAATCCTTGCGATATTGCAGGCGCACATTCCATTAATTTGATTGTTATCTCATTAAATTTAGAATTTACATCAGTTCTACATACATAAAGACAAAATTTACATCGATTGGGGCTTGTACTTCGATAGCGCAGTTGATTAGCGCGGTACTCGAGCAAAGTACAGGTTGCAGGTTCAAATCCTACTCGAGGTAAACTTTTTATGTATGTATTTAATAAAATTAATAATAATTTTTAATATGAATGTAATGTTTGAAAAACTTAAAATCTATTTAGTGAAAAACTTTGAATAAATCACAATAAGAAATATACAAACGTGGAAAGCTACTTATGATTAATGTTGTATTATATTTCTTTTGTAATATATAGAAGAATAACAAATTATTTATTTGAAGGTGTAAAACTAACAATTACAAAAAAAATTTTATACATAAACTTTCCAAATTTTAATGGCTAAATCTAGATATTAGATAGTAGATATTATACATTATAATCACTATTTAATCAATCAGCATTAATTAACAGTGATAGTAATTACTTTATAAATGGATGACAGCGCATAGTGTTCTTTTGTTATCTTTCCGCACATTTTAATTATTAATGATAATTGATCTCCAAACCAGATTACATTGCTAAAATAGTTTTTTAAACTAAGAACTTGTTAGAGCAAATTGATAGAAAGAAACAAAGATTAAAGTCGATACAACTATATTTTTACTGCCAATATTCTCAGTTCTAAATTATTCAAATATGAAATCAAAAATATCTGGCGTGGAACACCACAAGATCTTCCAACCTACAAAATGGAAGTTAAAGATAACTATGCAACATCATTTATAAGAAGTTCATTACAAAAATAGGCAACACTGTAAACGCAAAATATATGTTAAACAGACGTTTAAAACTTCTTAACAGACAGAGGTTAAAAGACGTGTAGATGTTAACTTAAATCACAACTATGAAACCTCTTTTTAGACGTTCATATCGAAAACAGACAACATTGTAAAAACAAAAAGAGTAATCCATGTCAGAATGACGTTTAAAACTTACTGTCAGATAGATATTCATAGACTTAGCACGTTAACGTAAAAAAAAATTACAAAGCCGCCCGATTCTATAAAAGTATCGATAATACAGCTTCAGCATTTGCAATCCTACTTATTTAATTTTTACATTTATTACGTTCTACATTAAAAAACTTTGTAAAGAAAATTTATATAAAGTTAAATTTTCTTTAAACAATACGTCTACACTTTTTCTTATAAAATTAATCGTAATTCAGATAATCAAAAAAACTTGAATTAACAGATAAATTCTACTTTAGGAATTTTTTTGCCGTTAAATTACGGGTCATATCAAAAAATTGTATAGAACATAATTAATCAATATGTTTAAGGTCTATATCCAGATATTTTTATATCTTTGAAATATGCAGCTGTTTTAGAAATAGTTGATAAAAGCAAAACAAACTACCCCTAATAAATTCCCTTTCCGCCGCTGGATTTCTCCCAAAATCTAATCAGCTTTAAGCCAAATGAAAAAGCTTAAATACGACATTTTAAGTACGTAGGTGTTTTCGTTCTGGAACATGCGCATACGTATGAGCGCACACGTGTACGCACGCACGCGCTGGCGCACTAACACACACACACACACATACACACACACGCGCGCGCGCACAGGCACACACACACACACACACACACACACACACACACACACGCAGACATTCGGACATGATGGCCGATATTGGCGAAACTTGCCTAAAATTTGTAAAATGAGCTAATAAGTCGATTTAACGATAGTGAAAAAAAGTCGATTGCATAACCTTCTGTACCTGCATAAGTATATGTAGGTTGGAAGGTAAAAAAAAGTCGATTGCATAACCTTCTACACCTACATACGTTTATGCAGGTTGGAAAGTGAAAACTAAAAGTTTTGAGTCATTTTGGTTAAAATTTAGTGTTATGTTTGTTGATGTGGCTTGTTATTTTCTATAATTTTTACTTGCTTACATGATTATACTTTATAATTTACCTGATAAACATTTAAACCAAAGATTTACATGGAAATTTTTGAAGTCGTATAAAATGCTTTGCGTCATTGATGGTTTTAGTACCTAATACAGAGTAATTTCTCACAATTATCATAAAATTTACATTACAAGGTATTTCGTCTACGAAATATCATTGAATTTAAATAGGAATGATAACCTCACATTGTAACCACAAGTATTCTATTAAAACTACAATTCAGTATTTCTAAAGTAGGGGAGACCAGGACAAGTTGCAATACTTCAATATTTTAATTTTTTTTCAAAGACTATATGGAATAAAAAATTTAAATCCTAAAAAAAAGGACACAACAATTCAGGTGTGAATTGCTGGAAAGTACCATCTAGAGGATCGTCTAGTGAATTATTGAGTCATATCCTGAGTAAGATAACTGGATGATTCTACTTGAGGATTAGTTAACTCTTCCAGATCCTCAATAGGTGGATCCGGTCGATGCATAACAAATACTGATCTAAAATTTCTTCACTAAACACCTCAGGATTGAATAGTGAAATTCCAGCTGACGAAAATCCAGAAACTGTATTAGATGGAATCATTGCTCTCTTAGATGTGCCTCATTAATAATCTTTGGTAGATGGTAGATGGTTAACGTCTATTGTGGATTATTTTTTAGCCAAGCATTTATTCCTGAACTGCAAAGTCTCTTAAAACGCCCAAATACGGATAAATCAAGTGGATGTAATCAGTGCGAACAGTGTGGTGGAAATGACAACATGACCACACCGTGCGTTTTACATAAGTTTATCCATAAGTAGAAGCACTAGTTTTTCTAAAGATAGCAGGCTACATTTAATGAAGTGATTGATAAACGTCACAGAGGTTTCCTTATCTATACATCTATAACCATTGGCTGCTCCAACGTATCCTGACGAAATGTTCGCGGCAAGTTTCCCAAGTAAAAAGAATCATTAGAGGCTTGGCAGATCCCTGGGCACGGCCACTGTGACTTGTTCATCTGTTTCAGCCGACAGGGCACTTACTTGTTTTTTCCCTTGGTCGCCACTATTTTATTAGGACGTAAAACTGTGTTAAAAAAATTTGGATACATACAATTTTGATGCATCTCGCTAAACTTGACGCTTCTGGTTGCCAAATTGGTAAATGTGAATTGCGTCGCAGAAAGTAGGAAAACCCATCATCTCCTGCTTTTTTATTTTGAATCCAAGATTCTGGCACAGTTGTTTTGTAAAAAACGGCGCACTGATAACCAATTTGCTTGATGTCCACATAATCTCGCTCGATTTTTGATTTAAGAAGCCAATTTTAGTTCCTGCTCCGCTGTAAACACTTGCTTGTTTTTGAATAACCAGGTGTAATTTGGTCATTTCCAATTTATGACGTATTTTTGATTTTTTTTTGCAGACCTCGAAAGTGTTGAGTAATGCAGATTAAAGTCCGTAGTGCCTTTTTTAATTGTAAAGTTCTTGTTACCATCATTTTCCATAATAATTTTACTGCTCTTTCGATCAAATGTTGATGTGTATGTCCTCTGTCAGTATTTTTTATAATGACGTATCTAAAAAAATCAAGTGTAAGCATTTGAAAAAACCGCCAAATATGTGAACAGGGTACATTGCAACAACGTGCTACATTAAATTTTTTAGTTTTCTAAGTTGTCTAAATCTTACCTTGAATACTTTAATAATGATTATTCTACGCAAAACTATAGACATATGTTCACCCTTTAATAAAAATAATATGACACTTGTTACTTTAATAATACAATTGACTATAATAGCAAAATTACTATTCTGTCGTAGACACACATGAGACGATTACTCATACACTACAGCCAGTAGGTCCGATTCTACCTGAGAACCATTTAGTTGCACGTATTTCCTACAGATGGCAGTACCTATATCTTATGTATATTATGTACACGGTTAACTAACCCCGGCCTCCCCTACTCTGAATTAAAAAAAAATTATAACAAAATTTACTGCGCTTATAAATGTCGTATCTTACTATAATCGATCCGCAGATCTGATGCCATCTTATAAAAACTTTAGTTTGCGGTTAGTGTTTCAATTATTTCTTTTGTCGATGATAGTAAATATATAAAATATTATTTTAGAAAATAAATTAAATTTCGCAGCTGGCTTTCAAATACCTTCACCTAACTATTATTGCAATCTTACATTTGCATTTTCAAATTTGATATGTTTATTTGACATCTTAATTAATTTTTAAAGATATTATCATTTACTGAGTACGATAAATGTAATTGTTATCAAAACGTTTTAATTTGCATAAAAATTTATAAAAATACAAATAATTTAGTTTTTGTTATGTTTTTCAAAATTTCTGATTTAAGTGTGTTAAACACATGAATTAATGTCGGATCATATAAAATATCACATCACAAACAACCACGGCGTGCTTGATCAATTTATTCATTTTAGCTTACCACATAAAAAATATTCTCACGTTTTTTTCTTGTTTTACTTTCAACGTCACGCATGGTATACACTTGTAACTCACTAGGTATATACAACCTTGAAAAAAATTAAAAAAAATTTACAATGCATTATATATTGTCCATAACCATTATTTTAATTTTAGATGATAATTCAAGGCTGAAATATTATCTATTCAGTTACCATGTATAATGAACATACTAATTAATTTTGAACCTGATTTGCAATAATGGTATATTTGTTAATGTAAAAATTGAGTAAATATGATTTATTTCCACTTAACCAATAATGAAATGTAATAAATAATCAAGTTTTAAGTTAAAATTTATTTTTTAAAGTGCTCATAGTTAAAATGCCTAAATTACTTGCATTTCAAATAGACAACCTGTTATTATGGTTTCCGTTCGTATATAAAAGCTGTCGAAGTGATATACAAATTCGCGTGTACATAGAGGTGTAAAAATTACTAGGTGGTATTTATACCTAGGCATTTCGAGCTTGATGATACATTTTAATTAGCATTAATGTGACAATAAGTAGTAAGTTATTTCATTACATTCAAAATTTAAATCCTATATCAAACTGTATTGCTAACGTCATGTTTTCCGTTTTAGTTCATTTAATATAAACAAAACGTAATTAGCGGGTGTTGTTTTTATTAAAGAATTACGATCCATAAAATAGTCATTACATTATTATTTGAAGAATATAATTCTTTGCAAGTGTAACTTATTGTAAGCAATTCATGCAAATTCTGACGTTTTGGATTTGGTTTTTTATGGCAAATCAATAGGTGATAATTTACGGTTCGTTGATTGTATTATACAATATGTATAAATTACAAATTGATTATAATGTAATTATGTTTCTTTTTTTGTTGAAGGAGGATGTTTCCAACGCTGAGGGTATCTTTCACGGGAGTTAGGCCTGAGCAGCGATATGCTGTGATTTTGGATATCGTACCTGTCGATAATAAAAGGTATCGTTATGCATATCATCGTTCATCATGGTTAGTCGCCGGTAAAGCTGATCCACCTGCACCTTGCCGTCTTTACACGCACCCGGATTCTCCATTTACAGGAGAACAACTCCGGAAACAAGTTGTCTCGTTCGAAAAGGTTAAACTTACCAATAACGAAATGGATAAACACGGACACGTAAGTTTCAATTATTCATTTATTTGACATTTGGAATGTGTTAATGTTATGTGTGGAACGTTTACTAATGTTGCGTCGGTATATATATAGTCGCAATCGCGATGTAAATTGTTAATTAAGAACTAATTACATTAATAGGTTACTAATATGAGGTTTAATTTAACATTGCATGTAGTTTTTATACCACTAGCGTTCGCTTGTACTACAGTTCGTTACACTCTTCATTAGAAACGCTGCCAAGTAATGATAATGAAATCGGTAATTGCATTTGGATCATAATTAAGTCATCATGTTTTAATTCTAATGAGTTGTAGCAATTACACTTAAACAATCTTTACAATACTCAATCACATAAATGTAATCAATGTTAATTTTTTTGTATACTTAATCAGAATTTATACGAGGTATTCTCAAATAGTACTCTATTTAATTTTTGCTCATTCCAACTTCTAAGAGATGTTTGCGACCTATTAAACAAAATATTTTTCTTTATTATCTATCAAAACCGAAGAGTTATTCATTTTCAAACAAGGACAAATTATAGTGGTTTCAAGGTAAAATTAAACGCAAATTACATTATGAAAATGTAAACTGTCACCACTATTATACATAATTAAAATACTTAGCTTTCATTACTACCAACGTTTTCAAAAACCACACTTTTCCTCAGTGAAGAAACTAAACCTACAGGAGCACCTTTAATTGTTATGGACAACGCTTATCATTCATGTGCCGTCTTCTTCGTGGAAAAAAGAAAAGCGACAAAGGTGTTTAATAATGAAAAATATTCCATGTTCCTACACGGATTTGAAGATACCTTATTAAGCAACACATAAAAAACATATGTAAAGAACATGGCTACTTCATACTTGGATTACCAACATACCAATGTCAGTTCAAAACAATTGAAGATATTTGGAGTATTTACTGCGATCAGCGGATATGCAAGGGTGGAGATTCTGGTGTCAGTGATACAGTAACACAAATGTGGGAAGAGGCGCAGGAGTGGTGAAATTTGGAAAAAGACAATATTGCATAATGTTTATGAGGTGGCCTCGAGAAAAATGCTAGATGTAAAGGTATAACAATTATGAAACCCAATGGGTTTTATGAAACTGACCATTTCCTTTTTTGACATGGGTAACACATGTTTACATTTTTTATGATTGGTAGATAGTTACTTTTACTAGTGACAATGGCAATGTTGTCAACATGGCAGCCACCCAAACAAAAATTTACTAATTTTTATTATAGCTTCAGCTGTAATTTTTGCTATATTTTGAATTAAAATATGCAAAGTCGAAAAAATATAAAATCTCGTTTCATATGACTCTTGTCGTATCGTCTCTTAAAAAAATTCACCGCTAGACTGTTGGTTTTCTAAACTTTTACTGGTATGATAAAAATCTATTTCTTAATAGACTATTTAGGCAACGCTTTGTTGTCGGAAAAATTAGTTTTGGAAGTAATATTACAGAAGTTTTCGACTAGAGCGCGCTTGAAATTGAAAAACCTTCTTAAATTCATAAAATTTCAATAATTAAATTTCATGTATATGTCAAAAATCGAATCTAAACAAAAATGCGTTAATAATCGGTAATCTATAATTCTTTATATAAAAAAAATAACAAATCTTAAGGACATACACGTTGGTCGTTAAAATAGATTAGATTCACACGGTGTAGGCATCAAAATATATGTTTCAAGACTAATCTTCACTACTGCTTAAAAAGTTGGTTGCCAAATAGTCTCAATGGAGCAAGTCGTACGCGTAGTAAGGCATTAAATAGCAGACTAAATCTAACACCATTTTCCTACCACAACCAAATATTTTTGTATAGTATTATATCTTGAGCAGGTGCTTCATTTTTGTATGGCTTTAGAGTACAAAAAAAGACCCACTTGGTATGGATACAATCTCAAGTGTAGACATAAAATTCTGAAAGTTCACTTTAATTTTGTAAAATATAATAAAATTTTTTAAATAAGCCCATTAATTTCAATTTGGATTAAAATTAATACTCAATAGTTAAATTAATTTTCAAACGTAATGTTGCCATTAACTCCAGTAATCTGTTTAGAATTGAAAGGTTAATTAAAATTTTGAAAACCTTTAATTGAGGAAAGGATCATGAACTCAAAAATCACGGGTTGAAAACACGTTATTTGTGCTGGAAGCTCTCATTTTTGTATAATTACCTTACGGATAAACAAAATGTAGGCTAAAAATGTGACTGAGCAATCACATAATTACTTAAATTTGAAATTCGCAAACGATTAAGTTTGTGTAACTGTAGAGTGAGCTTGTCCAAATATTAACTATCGTACCTCTTCCGAAATTTAAAATAGTACAAAACAATTGAGTCACCCTGTATATAGATAATACCGATTTCAAGTTCAGCCAAATTTTAAAAATGGATAACTCAGATTTCAAACAATAAATTTAAATGAACCTATTTCTCTTACATAAGGACAATACTTAAAGTCAAGTCTGTTAATGCATGGCGCCAAAATTAACCCTCATAGTAACATAACTTGGAAATATAGTTATATTTGAGAATATTTCTACGTACTAATTGCATCTAACTAATTAAAACTAATTTCTACCATTATACATTAATGTAACGGTAATTATACCTAAAGCCTTCAAAATTACTGCTTTTACAACATAAACAAGAAAAAATTCCGCAAAGTAGATTAATTAAAAGTTGTAACTTTCTTTAAAATTGATTTACATTGTTATATATTCCAAGAATGTTGCAATGATGTTTACCACTTTAAACACTGCTTTAATTAATATCGTGAATGCCTAACAATTAGTTATTTATGGGCATCTAAAAAAGTTCATTACAGTTGACATTCGCCTCTATCCCAATTAAAGCGAAGGTAACTTTCACTACGTTTGTTTATATACTTAAACCTATCCGTGCGTTAACAATCGTGCACCTATTGTTTTTACTGCTTGTTTTTAAAAATACGTATTTAAAACGCGACATTTGTCTTAGAACATTAATGTTATTAACTTTTAAAATATGAGGAAAGATGTCACACCTAGAGTTTTAATTTATTGGATTTGTCCGCAGATATTTTTATTTTAAAATTGTAAATGTTACTTTATTCATTTACTTCAAAAATAATCGTTTCTTTCTAACACGCATCTCCAGCAGTAAACATGTAGTCAGGGAGAATCTTAGAAATTTAAAGGTCTAAATTTACTACTCTAGATTATATAATTACCGCCGTGTTGACTCTGAGATCTTACGATTCACTGCAGCGTGGAGAGTGTATGCCTTTGTTCTCAAGAAATTACGTGTTGAGACGTGGAGTAACGACAGGACATTTATCGATCGTTCAAGTGAATTTCGATTTTTCGTTTAAAATGGCAAAAAAAGTTAATTACTCTATCCCAAGTTTAAATAAAAATCTATAACTGTTCTCATAGTTTAAGTTGTCTTTGGGCTCGATATAATTGATTTAGTACTTTTAAAAGCTATTATTCAATTGATAGCCGTTATGTACTAACATTTCAAATAAATATAAATGTATAATTTTGTCGTGAAATAAAGTACTCTAAACACGTAAGGAACAAACTGTAAGTCGTCTGTTTGAATAATTTATTTGCAGAAATACTCGCTAGGAGTAACTAGCTTATGTAGATTATCAAAACTCTAACATTCTGTTGAATCTATTTAAGTTAGACGCCTAAATAAATCTAACCTTCTTATACGTTTAAACGTTTAATTCCGTCTTTCTCTTTCACAGTCAGCTCAAAATATTGAGGTGTAATTGAAAATCGTCCACTATAACAGAGAGGTTAATATTCAGCAAAATATTGTATTTAGATGTAGGAAGCGACAAATAGAAATAGAAAATCATCAAAGGAGTCGAATGACTGCAATATTGAATTTTGACCTACCTTGTATACAAGTTGTCATTTTAGCAGATTAAAAGAATCTACTACCTATTACTGCAAAGTTTAAAAATGCCATTAAATAAATTACTCAAAAATGGCTCTAAATTCTCAAGTGCTCAGTATAAACTATTATTTCCTACTGGATGGAAACAAAAAGGAAGCATAATTCAAAAATGCAATAACACATTATATTATCCAGCTGAAAATATTTTACAGGGAGTATCAAATTTAGATCGGGCTATAAAGTACATTTTATGAATCAGTTTAGCGGGCGTAAAATGCCACTTTAGCGCCCGCGAACTACTTCAGCGCCTGCAGGCGCTAAAGTAAATGTCGTTTTTTTTGTTTTCAGAATTCACATTTAGTTAATAGATAGATAAAGATGGCGGTCACCTATTCTAGTCTTATTGACTTAGTTGCTATGGCAACACGATCGTATGTGTACAGATTATTGTTTTCTCATCTTACTAGTCTCAATAAGAATAACTATTTGTTCTATAACGAATACAAATTATTTGGTTGATTATTGTATAGGGCAAGTTTTGATAATATCGGGATATAAGATACATAAAACTTAAAACCACATTTATAATGAACTGCTCACAGAAGATGAAAAGAAAAAACAGAAAGCATATTTATTAATAAATGGTCATTGAAACGATTTTGCATAAAATTCTGTATGTATTTCGGGCACAAACAGCGCCTGACGGCTCGGGCTCTTACTTACACGTGTCCGTCCATAAATGGCTATTATACGCCCTTCATACACAAATAACTAATACTATACGCCCCTCCCCCTTTAGATTTATTAAAACATGAAACAATTTCCAAATTTGTGTTGAAATTTTAGGCCCTTGCCTCTGTTCCTGTGTCCAATTACCTACATTTTTACCACAAAAAATACCTAGTCCCGTTTGTTTTTTGATGCCTGATTAATGCTGCTCGAATGGGTTACCTGTAAGTTATAAAACTGGGAAAATGCTAGTGAATAGTGAATGCTGTTAGAAAATTAGTTAAACACAATGCGTAACATTAAAAACATATTAAACATACACATTGTCTTTTCACTGTACAATAACAATTACAATTATTAACCAAATGCCATTTCTTATATCTGACAGTATTTTTAATTGGTATGTCAAGCTTCTATATAACTTGATTAAATTTTGTTAAATTGGTGCTTTGCTTATGACGTTTTTCTTTGTTAGTCTTCGTCAAATGGTGTTCTGATTTATTATCTTCAAGGCAGTTTATAATGTATTATTTGCTAATACTTAGCTACTCTTAACTGAAATAAAAATAAAATTAGATTCGTTAGTTGGCTTTATACGTTTATCAATTGGTTATATTAATAGCAAACTTATATTTGCGTTTTCATGTTTCATAACATTATTTTGACACGTTTAAATTTAGATAAAAGATAAATAAAAAATACACAATTTAACACCCAAAAGATAAGTACAGTACAGCTTCGATTGTGCAAACGTCGATCAACCGAATGACCGCTTAACCGAAGTGTATTCCTCCCACCTCCCGCGCGTTCTGCTTCCCCTTCCGCGACATTCTCGTGCTCTCGTGCGAACATTGACTTAACCTAAACCGTGCGTTTATTAATCTAATCTAATATTGTACGTGTATTGACCTAACATAACCTACAAATTTAGAGAGACAGACGAAAGAGGCGAGAGAGACGAAAAGACGAGAGAGACGAGACAGATACCAGAGAGGCGTGAGAGATGTGAAAGATGAGACAGACCAGAGAAGCGAGAGCGACGAGAGGGACGAGGAGACCAGAAAGCAGAACACGATCAGCTTCTATTACAGAAAAGTTCGCTAGTTTAAAAATACAACACTCGATAGCATTACAAACAAGACATTTTGCTTTTAAAAATAAAATGTAATCTAATTAGTTGTGTTTTAATCGGGTACGTTCGGGTATGGTCGGCTACATTCGGGAGACGGACCGGTAGAGAGATAGGGGCCGTGGAAACGGCATTCGTTGAAAGCATCGCATCGCAATATTTTACCTATATAAAAAATAACCGAAAATACGTCGTTTACAGAACTTGCAGTTTTCAACTTCAGAGCTGCAGCCCGTGCCATCTTGCTTGCTAAATACAACGATAACCGTCTGTATGTAATTATATCCATCATTATACATTTACTTAGATTTCTCATATCACAAAAAAAGATCCAACTGCCTGCCATAACTCAAAAATGTTACTCACAATGTACCTGTTTCGAGTAAATTTATCACTACATGATTATCCATAGTATACGCTTCTTGTTTCTGTAACCGCGCTCTAATATCTTCCTTAGGGGCATGTTTATAAATCTAAGCTTTTTTTTGGCAGAGATATTTCTGCTAAGACACAACTTGCATCTAAAGGTGTCTTATGCGATAGTATGACAACTTCTTATCGGTAAAAACTCAAAAATAAAAAAATAGTATTCTAATAAGAGCCCCGCATACTTAACTTGATTACATAATCTAAGCCCCTTTTTCACGGAGGTATTTCTTATAAGACAGGCAGACCTTGTATGTAAAGTAACATAGACGCGAAAATCTAGCTTAAAGAAGAAGTCACAGACATTTCGCTTCATAATGCTGGAAACAACTAATTTAAGAATAATCTCACATCTATGTAACAATAGTGGTAAATATAGAACTGTATATTATCCTTTGTATGTATTTAAAATCACCATCGAATGAGCATTATTATTATTATTATAATGTATTCTCCTGTTTATGGGCAGCAGACATTAGAGATTTTACTGATTTGTTAATAAACTATTACGATATAACCGTTCACGATGAAAACGATTAAGTGGATGAGGTGAATCTATCTCAAATCTAAGTTGATTCACAGACGAAGAAGAGCGATGAGGTAGAGAAGGATGCATCTCAAAACCATTATGATGATGATAGTGACGAAGCATAGCCGAAGAGGAAGAAGACAGATAAGAATGTAATTAACTAAACGATGTATTGTTTTTAAAAAAATATATTCTTATTCAATTTTTTTATTAATAATCTTGTTAATAGACGTTCGGACCTGCTTTATAAATCTAAAACCCTTTTTTGATAGAGGTATTTCTGATAAGACAGATGTTGTATGTAAAATAATAATATAGGAGCCTAATATCATGTTTGGTAGGGGCACTCTGTCATCATCCTAGCTTAAATATCTGATGACATATGCGATCATAGGTATATTTTACTTTTTATCGTGCTTACCTTTTAATATTAAAACCGAGTTTTCTAAAATGTCAACATCGAATATTGACAATGAGCGTCACTGTGTTTATCTTTTTAATGTCAAAAAATGATCCTATAATTTTCTTTTTAAAAAAACAGCCATTTTGATTATGCATATCTATGATAACGCTTAAGCTCTTAATTATTATTCGTTTTATTATTATTTTTAAAGTAATTTTTGTATCTATGTATGTATACTGTTGAAGGTTGTCTTTACTTTACGCTCTCAAGGTGAAATTTGTATGTATCTATAAGGAATATAAAATTCTGTTGAAGGTTAACTTTACACGATCAAGGAGAAAATCATTTTAAAGTGTGACTAAATAAAACTCATAAACGCAGAGAAGGTCGCACTAACGATGCTACAGTTAATGCGAAAGGACAGTTAGAGGGAAAATTACAATAAGTATGAGAGAGGTAATTAGGTATTTGTCATCCGGGTCTAATTTAAAGTTTGTTCAAGTTTTTATGTAAGAAGTATTTCCGTTAAGACAGTCCTTCCATGAAAAATAATATAGTGGTTTTACCTCGAGTTTGGTTACATTTGTTATGGTATAGGCGTTTTACTAATTTAAATATAAAACATATTTTTATCATTGTATGCAATAACATGGCAATAGTGTTACGCGCTAATCTGATGTCGTTTTTTTGAAGACTGGTTTTTCGCACGTTGTTATTTTTTGAACTGAGAGCTGGCTTTACAAGATGTAAGTTAAATCAATCTGGTATTTTTGAATTGTGGTTTGTTTTAGCAAGCTGTAAGTTAAACCAATCAGTATTTTTGAACTGTAAGCTGGCTTTAGTAAACTGTAAGCTATGATTTGATTGATTGATTGAGATTGATTTGGTTGATTGATTGAGATTGATTTGGTTGTTTGATTTGATTTGATTAATTAATTAATTTGATTTGGTTAATTGATTTGTTTGTTTGAAAAAGAGACGACAGAGAGACGAGTATGATCAACTTCTATTACAGAAAACATTCGTTAGTTGAATGATACACCACTAGATGACGACACCGACAAATTCAAATTTCGCACAAAGTTCTAATACCTGTCTTATGAGATAGCGTTAAGGTCCCCTTATTAGAATACTATTTCCAGCCATGGGGGCTACGACAAGGGTGCGTAAACCCTAACACGAGTTCCTATACCTGTCTTACAAGTTAGAATTAGGGCCCCCTTACTCATATTCAAATTTTCCGCTGAACAAATTTGGTTCTGACCTTGACTAATCCAAGGTCAACTTCAAGGGCAGACCCAAGGCTAAATTACGTTATCGGAAATTCTCAAGGTCAAACCTGAGGTTAGTCACGTGGGACGCCTCGGAATTCTCAAGGTCAAATGATGTCACAAAAATAAAATGGCGGCGGAAGATGTTCTTCCTCTACTAACATCATACTTTATTTATCGACCCCACCCATAGAATGATTGTATTGTTTTACCATATTTGGCCGCTGAATATTGATATTGGCTTTGGTTCTACGATCAAAATGTTGGACGGTATCATTTAGCTGTGATCCACAAAAGGTACTTGTCAAACAAACACCTTTGTTATCATACCATTTCAAAGCAAATATTTTTACCCCATCTATCATAGCTTCATACTCCTCGTATGTTCCTCTACCTTTCTTTTTCATATCCTTGTCGTTGGTAAACACCAAACCATGGATTATATCTTTTCTTACAGTGCCCAAACAGTAAATGCCATCTTTGTAAAGGTTGGAAAGAAGTTTCATCGAGGTGAACCATTTGTCAAAAAATAACAAGTGGTTTTGATGGTTAGGAATAACACTTGCTAGACGAAGTACAATGTTTCCACTGGCTCCTATACCTTCTTTCCCAGGTGCTGTGAGAATTTTTCCAGTATATACTTCAAAGTTATGGATCAGACCATCGCTATCACATAAAACAAATATTTTGTAACCCCATTTATTTGGTTTTTTTGGGTTATATTGCTTGAGAGAAGAGATGCCTTTGTAGGGCACAATTTGCTCATCTATACATAGCATTTTAGGTCTCATTTGGTTAGAAAATTTTTGTCGTAAATGATCTATAATCGGTCTTAGCTTGAACCATTTGTCCCTATTTACATAATTTCGGTCCTTTGGGAGGTTTTCGTTATTATTAAAATGTAGGTTCCTCTTTATTTTCTCCCACCTTTTTCTACTCATTGAATCTGCGACTTGCGGTATTCTGCAAGCAGAACTCCAATACAGGCGATGTCATGGTAAAACCAAAAATGGACATGTATACAACAGTTCTAAGAAAAATCTCTAATTCTGCTTGTGAAAGATTCAGACAAGCATATAGGTTGCTTTGTTCCGTTATTAGGAGAACATGTCATTTGAAAAAACATTTCAAAGTAGTGTATGGGTCTTCCTATCTCCGGCTCGTCTCCTATATCTTGTAACGTAAACTCTGGAAGAGGCAAATTATAATCACCTTCCTTGACCCTAGTCCATTTGTATTTTTCTTTCCTTTAGCAGTTAGACTGCTTAGTGGTTCGTCATCTTCAGATTCAGAAGTGGAAACGTTTTCGCTATCACTAGTCGGAGCGTCCTTTGATGTTGGTCTCGTTGGTGCATACTCGTCATCAGAGTCACTTATATTGTCATCTTCACTATCGCTTGGTAAATAAGCCATATTTCATTAAAAAATATTTAATTGAAAGTAACATTGAACATTAATTGTCCATTGTTCCACATTGGAAACTATGAAAAATCTAACCTATTGACCATTGTTCCTGTTTTGGAACATTGAGAAATATTTGGTTTGGGAAGTTGTGATAAAGAAATATATAATAAATTAAGCCGGTAACTGTTCTTACGTAAACTACTAACATACCTTATTTAGTTAGTGTTGTATATTGTCCAAAAAGTCGAAAAAAACACTTATAGGAACACCCCACGTGGTGAATGACAAGTTATGATGCAGTTGTTGTTTCTATCTCTACTATTACTTAATAGATGACACTAAATATAAGTTTTAAGCATGGACTTCATTGTTCCAGTTTAGGAACAATGGTCTATCAAAGAAACTTCAGCAAATTTCAATTTTTTAATTTTTTAAAGGAATTTCTTTTCAGTGTTCCTAATTAGGTCCATAGGACCTTACGAGGTTAAGACAAATTTACATTTCTATCGATCGTAGGCCCAAACATGTGGTTAAAGCATTATTTGATTAGACCTCGTAAAATAGATTTTATTAAACAGGCAAATAATAAATCAAGGTCTTACACCTCCAGATGACATAAATTATTTATAATTTTGTAATAAAGACATTAAATATTAAATGATGGAGGTCGATTAAAGTCCGTTGAACAATTTTTAATTACATTTAAGTGCAAAAAATCTTAAGAAAGATTATACTAACGGAGGCTTCATAAACAACGTCTGAATCTATAATTTACTGTTTAGTGTTAATTTATGCTGGTGTTCTTGATAAAATGAATTAATTTATAAACCAGTTCATTGAATAATATACCATATTTTAACAATATGAACAATAACGCTGCTGGATATGTATTCAAAAAACCGTAAATTGTGTAAAAATATTAATAATTTTTAAGTATTTTTGGGCATCTACACGACCTCATTCAATAAGTTACATTTAACATTGTTAACTTTTAAAATAAAAACGTTTACACCATTAATGTCTAGTTCCTTTGGCAATTAAATAAACAAAGTTAATGTTTAAAAATTTCCATTTTGTATTTTTTTTTATGAGGGAAATGTACAGCAATGTTTCTTCAGTATGGAAATATGACCGATTAGTGTTAGAAATTTAGTACGTAAACTAAGTATTTAAAAGAAGTAGACAGTAATTGCGTAAAACCGTGTACAGAAACTGGTAGAAGAATAAGCTATGTGTAGACAAGAAGTAGCTTAATGTGTAGGTGTATAATTCAAGGGTGAATAAGGCGACTTACTGGTGGTCCCGGTATAGTTTCAGGCGACAATTTGTGGTAAGAGAAGGTGTTTGTAACGACATTCCTTTTCTTCGTGGTATTAAAGTATGGAATGTGTTTTTATATTTAAAATATAATCAGCTTATCGTAAATATTTGCAAGAATTAAAAACGAATGGTTATTTGTTCAATAAATCCATACAGAAAAGGAGCATGATTATGATTAATAACGTTCACAAAAAGAGATATATACTTATATGGTTTGAAAAATTTGAACCCGTTCTCGTTTACTATGTTCGGAAATGGATCGTTAACGTATTTGATGTAACCAAGTCAATTTTATTTATGGATTCGTCGAAAGGGACATAAAATTTAGTGGAATTCTTATTGTGTTACCGGAATCTTATTGGGAGGTAAAATTTATGCAACAAATTATCGTCACGTCAATAATTACCAGATCACGTTTGTACACTTAAACTGAATTGTGCACGATTTATGATCGCGTTAATTTCATGAATAACTGATATTATTCATTTGACAATTTTCGTTCTGAGCATGCTTAAAATAAATTTTGAAGTTTATTTTTTACATTTTTGGAATTTATTATTGAAATATATGAATATTTTGATATAGGAATAAATTAAATATTTAGGTTAAAAAATTTTTAATATGTGTATCAACCAATAAAAATTGCTGCTTGCATCGATTTACGTGCATGCACTTGAATAGTACAACATATGATTATGCAGAAGGTGTTATAAAAATTTTAATTTATGACTTTTATAAAGCTTATCTTTGATCTTTTCATACTGTACATAAAAATAAAATATAAATTCAAAAGCTCGTGAAATACAATAGTGTCACATGTTTAGTCCTAATTTGTGAGTGTGTTTAATGCGTCAGATCAAGAATGCGATTATGGACTCACAGCGTGCAAGTCTTCCCGTGTTAATAATTCAACGTTGACATCCGAAATTAGTCAATGTAAGTATTATCAACAAACACGCGGTTTTACAAATTTTATTCACTGTAATAGTTTTTTGGAGAAAAATTACCTTCGTCATGAATAGATTAAAACGTAACGTTATTACATTCAAAACTTAACTATTATTATTTGTTGTAATTAATTAAAGGAGAAGGAAATATATATTAAAATGTGTTTTAAACTGGACCAAGTTGAATGTCTATACAATTTTTACGCAGAGACTAATAAATAATAAATAAAATGTTATATAGTTACATCAGAATAGTATATTACATAAAGAGCTACGAAAGTGGTAGGTATGGCACAAGCCCTCGTGTGACAATCCCGAGAGTGCAGAATAGACACTTTCCTGTGAGCTTAATGTACACTCGACCATGTAAAAGACAGTCCTGAATGTTTTATTGATCACAAATTAAACAATTGCAAAATATACTTATTTTATTTCAAGTACCTATGTTTTTATTAAGGAATCATAATCCTGTCCTAACAAATAGTGTAGTTCGTAATTATAATGAATTTAAAGATGATCACCTGAATATTTAAACTTGTCAAATCATAAAAGTCAAATAATCGCAGTAAGCCTGGTGAGCGGCAGGCCGATGACAACCGGTAGCTGCTAAGGTAACTTATAGAAAAGCAATGCGAAAGTAAAAGTCACACGTGTTTTTTACTTTCGTATTGGGTACAATGAGAAAGTGAAACGCACTAGTACGCGAAAGTATTACTTTCTGTACGGTTAATTGTACGATATGAATCCTTTCCGTTCATGGTCGTTGGAAAATACAATAAACAACACATAAAGTATCTTGGTATTCCAACACTCCCACTCTTTGTGTACTTTGGTAAAACATACATACCGATCCTGTTGTTTTCAAATTTAACTTTCTGTAAGGGTTTCGTCAGAATATCTGATAATTGGCTACCTGTCTCTAGGTACATGAGAAACCTCCAATAAACCATTTTCACTGCACTGTCGTATAAAATGGTAATTCACGTCAATGTGCTTTGTACTTTTGTGGTTATCAGAATTGTTGGCTACACAAGTGGCACTTTTGTTGTCAACGTATAATAGTGTCATTATCGTTACATATCCGCTTATCGAACGCCTTGTGTCAATGTCACCCGGAAAATCTGCATCTGAATATGCCTTTAGCTCAAATTGATCTCCAGTACACTTTAATCCAAAATCGTCCCCTTTAAATTACTAAAAATTTCTAAGAACAATAAACAACCAACTGCTTCCCGAAAAGGAATTTGATTCATTGTTTCGCTGTTAACTCCAGAAACAGTGTTTAACTGTAAAATCACATGAGAGCCTGCGGGTACTGACGACGGATTGCAATCATACATAGCAAACTTTTACAAAATATAATGTGTCCTGTTTTGATTAAAAACATGCTATTATTAGCTCAATCCCGTTTTATCTCAATTCCAACATAAGTTCAGGAGTACAAATAGTAATCTCAAATTTCTTCTGTAGATCGTTTAAAATTTGTTGTTACACTCAACCTATTATTATTTGTTGTGATTAATTAAAGCAGAAGGAAATATGTATTAAAATTCGTTTTAAACTAGACCAAGTTTAATGTCTATGTCAATGACTAATAATAAATGAACTGTTACATAGTTCCATCAGAATAGTATATTACATAACGAGTTACGAAAGTGGTAGATATCGCACAAGCGGGAATCCCGAGTGTGCAGTACAGACACTTTCGTGCGAGCTTATATTTTTCCTTCAAGCATGTAAAACAGTCCTTAATGTTTTATTTACACTTATTTTATTTCAAGTACGTTTTTCTTAAGAAACCATAATCATGTCCTAACAAATAGTGTAGTTCGTAATTATGATGAATTTAAAGACGATTACTTGATTATTTAAACTTGTCAAATGATAAAAGTCAAATAATTGCAGTAAGCGTGGCTGTCAGGCCGATGACAACCGGTAGTTGCAACGGTAACTTATAGAAAAGCAATGCGAAACTAAAAGGCACACGTGTTCTTTACTTTCGTATTGGGTACAATGAGAAAGTGAAATTCACTAGTATGCCAAAGCAGTCTTATATTATTTTCTGTACGGTTAATTGTACGATATGAATTACTTTCGTACACGGTCGTAGGAAAATACAATAATTAAAATTTGAGTTATTGTAGATTAACATATAACGTTAAGAACTCATTTTCATTATTTATTTGGCGACTAGGCACAGTTTATCAGTCTCTAACTGTTTGAAGCCATATTCTGCAAACGTTTGGTTCCAACAACGTGGAACCATATAAACTCTTCAGTAATTTGCACACCAACGTCGAATCTTCTCTTACAAAGCTTCGGACTGTTCGATATACATTTCATCCAGCAGATCACCATTTTAGGAATACAGTCTTAACAGGCAGATATGCAAATTTTCGGCAACTACTACTAACAGTAGCACCAAGTTCAAGTTCAAGTTCAAGTTCAACAAAGCTTATTAAAATTTTTATGATACATTGACAATATATAGGTATCTACAATACGTATTACAAAGATATTATACTATACAATAAAATAAAATAAGTAATAATATATTGTGTAGACTGCGTGGTTGTTGGGCTTCGTGATTGTGTGTAATGCCTGTTGACATCTTTGTGGTTTTCCAAAAAAAAGCGTTCTAGTGGTGATGTTGTTGGTGGTGTAACTGTTGTGTGGACTGTCCTGTTGTCGCTCGGTCGTGGCTGTTGCGTCTCTGAAAAAATTGTCGGTACTGTATACTTAGCTAGGGACCAGTCTTCGCTCCGGACCTTTGTATGATTACCCGAAAAGGGCAACCACCTCGGAACCGTGCGTGAGGATCACTCCCCACAGGTCAATGGCAGTTTGCGCCTGAGCGAGCGCCGCTGCACCTTGCGGATGACACCATATCGACACCTCCGAGGAGGCCCAATATGGCATCCAACCCTAAGCTGGGTTGGACAGGCGAGGCAACGACAGCGGCGGAAGCCGTTCTCGGTACTTCCGCCTTCTCAACCTTGCCTGCCGTGGGTCTGGCGTAACTGACGCCGGTCCGGGTTGAAGAAGGCGCCGTCGTCCGCGCTGTACTCTTCGATCGCTGTTGTCTTTCGGTCGTCTTCCGTTGTGGAGGCCGAGGGAACTTCGGGTAGCCTCTGTAGCTAGCGGGTAGTTCCCCACCGCAGTTAACACGCTTAACCCAGTTTGTACGGGGTTTCATGCATTCACTGGAGTGGTGATCTCCGGCGAACTTTACACAGCATGATGCCGCCCTGCAACAACGCTGTGCGTAACGGAAACCTTGACACCGTTGATACTGCCCGATGCTGGATTTCCGCCGCAAATCCTCCGCGGCGGCGGGCGACGTGCTGCACCTCCCGAATCATCTTGCATTTTTAGCTCTGAGCTAACGCCGACCTCACATAGTTCTACCGGCACGCCGCGTATCACTACCATAGTCATTCGCTCGCTCTTTGCCTGACAGGTGCGATACGTAGTAACACACCCATCCATATACCGCATCAGCCGGCGGATCCGGATTCACTCGCTGAAGGCCTTGGCTCTCGTGAAGGCGATACGTTGTTGGTCCATTTCTCGGGAGATCGCGGCCCAGTTCTCCTTCTTACGAAGGATTACCGGCGGCACTTTCTCCCTGGTGTCTTCTCGTGCCGTTGTCTGCTCGATGGTTGCAGCGCTGTTCGTACG
Source organism: Vesta saturnalis (assembly GCA_036346205.1). NCBI lineage: Eukaryota > Metazoa > Arthropoda > Insecta > Coleoptera > Lampyridae > Vesta > Vesta saturnalis. The sequence continues at coordinate 2,456,824 of JARFJB010001466.1, forward strand.
CGGCGGCGTAGCCGGCCGAACCTTCGTTGTCTTCTTCGGCTTCTTTTTATGTGTCTTGATGCCCTCGTCGATGGATCCCTGGCTGGTTTCTTTTCTTTGGATCTGTGCGGGGGCGGTGACGGACGTCGACGGAACCATTAGTGGGGCCTCCACTAACGGGGCGACGTCTGGAGGCGGCGTCTTCTTGGGTCGTCTCTTCTTCTGGTGGTTATGGTAGACTGCCTGGCTTCAAACCATACCATATCGGCTCGTCGGTTCTCGCTGTCCCTCTGATGTCCCCGAAGTCGAGCCAAACTGGGTTGTCGAACTCTTCACACAGTCTGCGTGACATTGTGATAACGACGCGAGCAGATTGTTACTTTTTTGTAAATTTAAAATTAGCTTATGCTAAATTATCGATGTTAATCGATCGGATCCCAACTTTGGGATTGATTGACAGCAGCATAGCTGACCACTGGTGAGTAGGGTTCTTTGTAATTAAAACCTTTTGCACAAAGCCTTACCTTATATTTGTTCACATTTACATCCGGCTTGTATTTAATTTTATAAATCTACTTGTACTTAATTTTCCTCGTATTTGAAGGTAAAGGTTCACCCACGTTTTATCTTCATTGGGCAAATTCATTTCATCGCCCATTGCATGTTAGCATTCTTCTTTATTTTTACCTGTGATTGGTTCCATATAAGTTTGGTGTTCGTTAAAAATAGCAACACAAGTTATGTCATTATCATCATAACCATAACGAACTGGACATTTCAAAGTGTTGCGATTTCTAAGTTGACGGCTACATCCTTCTTCGTCACTTATTTCTGAACCTTCAACTTCATTCTTTACTTGAACCATCCATTTCGTCTTGTGTGTGTTCCATTTCGAAGAACAAATTTGATGCGTCATTAAGATATTCTTGTGTACATACTGAACTGGTTGCTTCATTCAGTGCAATATTTCTTGAAACAATAACTTCCATACTATTCGCTTGGTACAAACTATAGTCAGGATTATTCCCATCATAACCAACTGAAACCTTCTTATTGTCTTTCTTCTCACATTTTCTTCGAAATTGCTTAGGTATAAGTCCATAAGCTTCCGATCCAAATTTTCGTAAACGATCCAATTTTAAATCCATTCCTGTAAACTTTTCATGAGTAGTTTCACTTTCATCCGGTTTAGATCTCTATTTAATAAATAAACCGCTGTATTGGCGGCCCGCTATATTCTAACGTTGTTTTTGCACTTTCTACTGTGGACGTGGACATAAAGTATTTCTTTTGTTGGTCGGCAGAACCCATCACGATGCTCACCCAAACAACGGAATCTAAATATGTATTTCATGTTCTACAAGATGAACCTTAATATTACAACAGCCGGAGAAACCGTAGTAAATATGAAATCATGTCTAAGACCAGTCAAAACACTTAAATTCGTTATAATGTTGTTAATTGATGTCAAAATTAGGTAAAATTAATAAGGTCAATATTTTACTTCAAACAAAGAATACCACAGATCTTAAGGCATCTCAAGTGATAAAGGCCTTGTAAAAGATATAGAAAGTTAAAGTGAAAATTTCTTTGATTCTCTTTTATAGCAAGCTAGTACTATGTGCAGTGAACCCAGGATCGAGTAATGCTTTTATCAAAAAAGAAAACAAAAGTTGAGTAAATAGTAGGAGCACGAGTGACCGACAGATCAAGTGACCTTGGACAAGAACCCAAATTTAAGAAAAATTGCTGTGAAGTTTTAAACTGCTGTTATATACGATCCTTAAAGATATTGGAGGTGATTTTGACTTTTTAAATGGGAATTTTTAGTTCTGTACCTTTCGATACAATGAAGTGCTTACGATGTTATTAATACATTTAAGAATAATATTAAGGGATCGGAATTAGTAGGCGAACGTGAAATTTCGAGCAGTAGCACTAATAGATTTGGAAAATAAGGTCACAATCAAATTTTACAGTTTATTTCATCACAATTCGCTCGAAGACATTTATCCCAATATGAACATTGTTTTAATGATATTCTTAACCCTGCCGTTAAATGAACGGCATTTTAGTGAATCAAGAAAGATTACCTGATATTGAGTATGTAGTTACTAATCAAGTGAATTTTGAAAGTCCAAAAAAGTACAGTTTTCACTTAATTTAATAATGAAATGTAATAAATATAACCCAGAAAGTACTTCTATAGACCTGATTTAATTTAATTAAGAGATCATACAATACTATTGAGACAGGAAGAAAAAATGAATTTTGTTGGGGACCCCTTTAAGAGCTTCCAAAAGTACGAGGGTAAGGTGAATAGTTCTAGGCCTGACACAGAGAGGGCGCTCCAATCATTTGTTTCCGGTCTGGGTGCACGTGTCATTAGTTCGTATGGCAAGTTTTAACTTGTTCTCTCAAGTAGTTTGTTTACACGAATTATTGCAGTAGACGTCTTGCACGTTTTTTGTTAAGATGAAAGTTGAATATCGTGCGGTCATAAAAAGCTTCGTTTTGGATGGATTAACTCCTAAGGAAATTCGTTCGAAGATGACAACAGTTTAAGAGAACACTGCTCCTTCTGTGTCAACCGTTTAAGAATGGGCTGCTGAATTTAAACGCGGTCGCACATCCCTCGAAGAAGGACGGCCAGAAACCGAAACCACTTCACAAACCATTGAAAAAGTGCATGATACCTTGTTGGACGATAGGCGAGTAAAGGTGAGTGAGATAGCTGAGGCTGTAGGGATATCAGATATCGAAACATCTTGTACAAAGAATTAGGGATGCAGAAGAAGGGTGCCGCATTTGCTGAATGCCGATTAAAAGCAAACGCGTAAATCTTTTGACCGATCCAATAGGGATCCAACCGATTTTGTGCGGCAATTTGTCACCATGTTTGAGACATGGGTCTACCACTGCACGCCACAAGCGAAACAGCAGTCCAAGCAGTGAGTAGAAGCCGGTAGTTCAGCGCCAAAGAAAGCGATATCGATCGCATCTACCGGCGTTTTTTGGGATGCGAAAGGAATATTGTTAATTGATTACCTTGAAAAAGGCAGAACAATTACAGACGAATATTACTCCAACCTTCTTGTCCAGCTGGATGCCAAAATTCACGAGAAGAAGCCTAGCTTGAAGAAGAAAGTAATCATCTTTCACGAGGACAGCGCACCTATACACAAGGGTGCGTTGGCGATGGGAAAACCGCGGGATTTGAGGTACGATTTGCCATCCCCCCATTTCTCCTGATTTGGCATTCTGACTTCCAGCTGTTCGCAAACATGCATAAATTTGTTTCTGGGAAGCGCTTCGCATCCGATGAAGAGGTTGAGAGGGCCGTGGATGCATATTTTTACAACCTTCCAGACTCTCACTTTCGGGAAGGTATACTGATTTTGGAGAAACGCTGGACCAAGTGTGTTAAAGTCAAGGGAGATTACGTAGAAAAATAGAATAATTTTTTAACTGCAAGTTGCAGTCTTTCATTGTCAGGCCGAGAATTTTTCACCTTATCCTCGTATATGTGATACGTTATTGTCTCAATAGAACTCTTGCCATGACTGTAAATTTTAAGCTCTATTGGTTATAATCCGTTCTTGAGTTATCGTAAATGGGGACGGGCGAATGATCGTAAAATGTGGAGAAACGTGAAAAAATAGGGTGTCAAAAATTTGTGTCGCAATACTGTTTGCATAGGTATGTTCTATATGTAAAATGGTAAAACTAAACGCTTTAAGCTGATAACATGTAAATATTGTCAAATATAATTTGTGGGCGTAACTTATCTTTCGCTATAATCCATAAGGCAGCTGTTACAAAAAAAAACTTGTTATATTTAGGCCGCTTAGCGAAGGTTGCCGCGGCCTCCAAAAACGCTGGTTACGGTTCTGTACACATAAATAATTTTTGATGAAAATATGCAACACAACTTAACTCATTAAACATAACTAAAATGATGCATGGGGAAAGAATTTAGCTACATGTAAGGTAATACACTACGTTTGTCAATTAATATTTTATTTTCCACTTATGTACGTAAAGATATAAAGGATTGATAAAATTCCATTATGGGACGTATTCATTCACTCGATTTCCATTCATATATAAGAAAGTAAATTATTATATCCATTATGAAAATGGAGTAAATTAATGTGTATTGCAGTAGTCTTATAGTTTAAGAATTTTAACCTTACAACTAAAGAATGTCTATAAAATTATAATACAACGGAAATGATGATGCAAATGAGAAACTAAACACCATGTAAAATTTAATTATAACACATAATTAATTTATGAAATAATCTAACAACTTGGTTAACAGTGAAATTTCGGTTTCCGTTAAGTTAAAATTTTAACAATTTATAGTAATAAAAAAATAAAGAAATGGATGCGTGAAGGTACGAGAGTGAAAGAAACTGTGAATTGTTATTAATATTATGAAAATAAGGCAACCTCCTTATGGTAGTCAGCCTACACACAATAAAAAACTAGAAAATTAAATTTTATTAGTCTTCGCTACAAAGGAAATATAAATAATTTTATAGGATTTCCTGAATATAAATTAATAATCTAGTCAGAAATTTAATTATTTTTAATAATTAGCTCATCCCACACTTTTACTTTGTTTATGATTTACTAATTTTTTCAAATTTATGAAAACAATTAAATTAGGTAGGTATTTATGTAATTATATATTAATTGGGGGATTGCCAAAATATTGCAATAATTATGATGTTATAACTAGGTAACGCTTAATTATGATTAGATAATGTAATTGTAAACAAAATAATCTTGAAACAGAAACTATGAAACTTTAAACAAATTTTATGACACATATTAAAAACATTCCTGGACATGATAGCTGCGTCATTTATGAATGGACCCCCTTGAGGCCAGGCCTGTACACAAATACTCATATTTCAATCTCCATGAAATGGATTTTAAACGAGTTGCTTGTTAGGCTCTAGGTGAGAAATTTGTTGTCCTCAAGACTCCCTGAAGCGAATGGACTCACCAGGTAGCGTGTTTAGAATTATAAAATCTTACTTCTTGGGCGATATTTGCATCGTATTGGTTAAATAAGGAGGTATTTGGAACGTAGGTAGTTTTCTAAAAAAGCCTACAGGTTTCTCAGCAAGGGATTAATGCAGCTGCGACAAGACACTTTTCTTCGCTTTTACATTGTCACATATCATAACTCGTAATTTTAATATGCATGACATTTTTTTAAGCAATGTTGTTGATAAATGCTAAATGACAGGTTTAAGTTTTTTATATGTGTAACTTGGTCGACTCAAGCTTTTGAAATTTAACTATATTTTGACTTGCACCATACATTAATGATGAAAAATTTTATCACGTTCATAATCTCCCATAAATTTTAGTTTTATTTTGTGACTGTTGACAATCTTTTACAATAAACATTTACTGGCAATATCTCAATAAAATTAATCGTTCATTGATAATTATAAAGATTTTTGGATTTATTCATTTTGGTTATATGAATAAGAACTGTTACAATTTGGTCCGACGGTCCTACCATTTAAAGATAAATTCCAACAATAATATTCGCCTACAAATTGAAATAGCTTAGGATGTGGTTAAAGTACAAACGATATCTTTGCATGGTATTGACAGCTCGTACTAACAAAACATAAATATATCATCGTTACGTAATAAAACCGCAATGAAGTTTGCCACTCATTAAATCTTAGTGCTAACTAATAAACTACCTTAGCATTTCGTTTATGGATAATGTTCTATTCAGAAAATACGAAGTAATAAAAAAAAATTATTATATTTATATATAAAAAATAATTGAATGAGAATAATATTATACATTTTTTTGTCAGCTGTGTAAGTGAGACAATATTATTATCTAGTTTAAACGTTTTAAAAATTGATATGTAAGCTGCGTGTGGTTATTTCCGATTAAACGTCATGCACGTTATCAACAAAGTTATAAGTTAGAATCGATTTCAAAACGCTAGATGATCGAAAATGTAGTTTATTATTTACAATACTTTGCTTTTTTGGTTATTTAATGGTGTATTTTTGTAATTATGTTTATACAAATCTAAACGTTTACACTTACAGTTATCGTCCTCAGTAGTAATTTATCTATGATTAATATTTCATTATTATATTATATTTAAGCTTAGGCAAGTTCTGCATTTAATCGGGTATGACGAACATTTTTTTATTGCGTCTGTAAGGGGTCTGATTGCCATTTTTTGATGAGTTTCTAATTACTCAATAATATCTGACGTAAATGAGAAAAGTATGCGAAGAACAAATTAACAAATTAACAGTACTACTTTGAGATAAAAGGAACTATAATTAGGGGTGAGTCATAACGAATGGATAGTATTTTAGCTACATATTCCATAGCAGAAGGTATTAATTTTTTTTCTGAATAACTGGGACTCTGATATTAGTACGTGCTGAGACACAAGGTGTTAAAGTTATAAAAATAATTAAGTAATCTTGTTATATTTCAATTATTTTTTCACACATAAACATAAAAATCTGTGTAATTAAGTTTTTTGACCTAAGAAAATCGAACAAGCTATTGTTTTTGAGATACGCGTAGAGGGCGCTACGTAAGCTCTCTTGCTTTAACAGAATACGTAATAATCTTTTTGTATTTTATTCATTTACAACCTCATTGCAAATCACTTATTTAATCCTTACTTCTAAACAAAAAAAGAATACCTGTTTTCTGTTCATAAAATGCATCCTTTATAACAAATAAAAAGTATTTCTGCTTGCTCTCGAAAGCCAAATTAAACAAAGATAAAATTTCACTTGTATAAAAAAAGATAAGTTGCACCACAGTCTAGCTCAGCATGGTACACTACTTACGAAACGTACTGTAGATTGAGAGCTCTTTTCTCCATCAGGTCGCAAGGGAGGGAGAGATATATATCCATAACTATACTCAGTTAAGCATATTGTCAGATGCCACTCAATTTTTTATAAGTTAAATAATTAAAATACAACAAAAATTGAGAAAGTTGTGTTTTAACACCACTGGTAATTTTAATAAACAATACAATAGCTGCATTTATTTGTATATTTAATGAAACAAAATAGCCGATTAATTTCAGCATAAAGGCAAGGAAAACAGTATTTAACATTTCGAAAAGTTTTATGTTAGTAAACCAATTCTTAATTGATAACTAAATCATACACATAATCTATCTTTAAGTAAAATTATTTGAAAATGAAAGGCGATTGAAATTGTATAACTTTAATGGAATAACAAAATAACATCTGCCGATTAATTTCAGCACAAAGGCAAATAAAATAGTATTTAACGTTTCGAAAAGCTTTATGTTAGTAAACCAATTCTTAATTGATAACTAAACATCTTTACGTAGAACTATTTGAAAATGAAAGACGATTGAAATTGTATAACTTCAATTGAATAACAAAGTTTAAATTGACCTATGTCAACAAATATAACTGAAGTAAGGTTAGACACCCAAATATTTTTATCCTTGAAAACATTAACAAGTCAGCTGTTTTCTTTTCATCACAACAGTATTATAACATCCGAAACCAGCTTTACCCTAATGTTCATAAATCAATTCATCTAATTTGTCCACTTCATAAACACGTAAATTGCACTAAAAGGATACGTACTTACTTGTTATACACTCAAAATAAAGTTAATACGTTATATTGAAATGAATTGGTCTCGAGAACTTCATTTCTTGACGATACGATAAGACAAAACATCAGTAATGTAAGATAATTTCCAGCACTTTTCAATAATGTATAGGTAGACGTCATGTATGTTCGAACCGGGGTAACCAACATAGATGTATGGCTACTAAAGCGGGGGTAACTAACAGCGTACGTAACTAACATCAGGTGTAACGTAGCATTTCTTCATGTTTAATGAGACAAAAACAAAAGGAATCTCCGATTCAACTTCTCTTCAAGATAACGAAAATTGCATCATCATGCACGCCAATGTCATCTGGCGTTGCTGTAGCTAAAGTAAGTCGACAAATACCACCTGGAAGACGACCCCTAATTACAACATTTTTCAAAGCTTATCCAATAGATTGATCGTTCGCTTAATTTAGATTTGCTTTAAACTTACTCCGCGACATCACCCGACTAGAGCTAGTTTTTGTGAAGTAAACGAAATGAGGACCGTTTATCCTAGAAAACTATCCTATTTACAACCGAAACTACATTTACAAGACGCGGCGGTTTTAACTGGCGAAATAGTCGTTTTCGGCAATTAGAAAGCTTACATTTGAGTAGGGAAATTTTCAGTATGAATTTAAGATTAATGTATGGTAAACCAAATTTTTAGCTACAATTAAACTGCCTTTCGCTTTAAACAAAGAATTTTAGCTATATCTGTTACGAATCCAGTTATCAGAACTTGATGATTTACCATTAATCGTAACAAGGAACATGTGGTACATGCAGGTTGGAGTACCACATTTTCCCTTCGAAATTGATTATTTGAATGAAGTGTTAGCAAACCGTCATGGGAGTTGGTCGTCTCGTAGCCCGGATTTCGGATTTTTGGGTTACAGAGATCCATTGTTTGCCCGCGAAGACTTGTGGAAAAGAATTCAGGAAGCTGCTGATACCATCAGAACTGAAATAGATACTTTCTTTTCTGTTAGATAATTGCGCAAGCGACTGAAACATTGTATTAAAGTCGGCGGGTAGTGTATATAGTGTGTTACACAACTAACTCTACAAACCAATATGCAAAACGGAACCAATCAGGACCTACAGGAAATGTTATACTAATTTCTATCTAAAAATATTTGTAGCCATGGTTTTTGACGGCTAAAATAACTGCAATTTTCGCAAATGATACTCTTACGAGACCGTACAAAAAAGTTTCAGATCTTTTATCTACGTAAAAGAATAGACCCTATACGTAAATTTTGTACCGTTATATCGTATATCATATATTCCAATCTGAAGACGGCGTTCGTCAAGTAACTTGTTTAAACAGGAAACATAACCTAATGTCTACAATTTATAGAACACTATTTACTAATAAGACTCCATTTACTAGCGATGAGATACATAATTCCAGACATTCCTGTGTTTGGACTAACGAAAGTTTATTCGCTAAGAGAGAGATACATCTTCAGCACAATTTTTATGTCAATACTTGATGAGGATTCTTAAATAATCATTTACTAAGACTACTTATTTTGAAGCATATTTAACGACAAAGGCTTATTCAGACATTTTACCAGACAAAGTGTAAATTGGAGGACCACAGTTTCAACGCGATGGGGCCCCACCCCAGTTTTCATTAAATGTGAGACAATATTTATATAATACTCATTTTAATAGGTGCATTGGTTGAAGAAGTGTGATTCCATGGTCCTTAATCACACCGGATTTCAATTTAGTTGATTACTTTCTGTGGCATCACCTTAAAACAATGGTATGAAGTAAAATCTGTCTATGGAAAATCAACAAGAATAAATCATTGTTCTGATGTTAGCAGGAATGAATCGAACATGACAAGTATAATCCGTTTAGAAACCGTGGCCACAAACATTTTGGAACAAATTGATATAACACTCTGTATATCAGTAAATAAATACTTGAGGATCATTTTTGGTTCTTTTGAGCACTTTGGCTTATACACTGAACCGTAAAACACTGTGTAGGGTTGTGTTAAATCTTGAAAAAGTATTTTTCCAAAACTCTACCGTTAATGTTTTTCAGGCCAATAAATACACTCACCGACTTTAAATCCGGGACAACCATAATTATTATTAAGTTGAATTTATCAAAACTATTTCCTCCGTTGGCCGATAATTTTTTTTTAATGTAGATAAATGTACTGATTTTAATCAATTTTATTCGATTTTTGAAGTTATAATGTATACACGACGAGATATACAGGGAAACAAAAAAGCATAGTTTTTACCCCAAGTTTGTAACATCCTGTAGAGCAATTTCGCAATCTAAGTTCTACAGTACTATGGTTTTCTGTAAAATCTGATCTATTCTTAACATTTTACTTTTTTATTCAAATTAATATCTGTCTTGGTTCATTCTTGAAAAAAAAATTTTTTTGCAACAATAACTGAATACATTCTGATTTCGTTGGAATGTTTTGGTTTCCGTAGAAATCTACATTGTTGTGTATTTGTCAAACAAATATATCTGACATGTAGAGCGTTTCCTTATTTGAATTTCAAAGATTTTTACGATGCCTTTCAGCTAGGGTGTTCGTTATTCCTATAGTGAAGTGGCGAAAATATTATGTTTTACAAAATCTATCGTGACAAGAGCCGTGGCAAGGTTTGGCGAGACTGGAAATTATGGCAGAAGAGATGGATCTGGAAGAAAACGTGCTACATCTGCCCTTGATGGTCGCTTTATTAGAGTTTCAGTTTTAAGAGATCGGCATACTGGCTCAGTAAAAATGAACTTCAAAGAGTTCGCCAGGTGGACATCAATGAAATAACAGTAAGGAAAAGACTGAATGAAGTCAATTTACATGTCAGAAGACCGGCAAATGGACCTGAACTTCTCAGAGAGCATCGACTAGATAGACTTCTCTTTTCGCAAGAACACGTTAACTGGAATTTGCAAGAATCGAGAAAAGTTCTGTTCTCAGATGAGTCAAGATTTTGTCTTAGATCTCCTGATGGACGGGAAAGGGTGTGGAGATGACAAGTTGAGAGATTCGCGCAATGCAATTTTAGCCAAGGAGTTAGCTTTGGAGGGGATCCATTATGGTAAGGGGCGGTATTTCATTTGACGCTCGAACAGAACTTGTTTTTGTTGACAGAGGAACTCTAACTGCCGAAAGATACATCCATGAAGTTTTGGAAGCATACGTTGCTATTTTTGCACCATTTATCAGTAACGAATTTGTTTTAATGCACGACAATGCTCGCCCACATACTGCCAGAAGAACAACGCAAAATTTGCAAGACGTTGGGTTAAATGTGATGAATTGGCTCTCTCATAGTCCTCCTATTAACCCGATTGAACATGTATGGGATATGTTAGGTAAATGAATTAGGAAACGATGAGGGCCGTTGTTCACTCTACAACAACTTCGAAACGCTTTGGAAGAAGAATGGAATATTCCGCAAAAAGCTATCCAAAATTTAACTACAGGAATAAATCGCCGTTTATTAGCTGTAATTCGAGCTAGGGGGTGTAACACTAGATACTAAAATAAAGATCGTTTTCAATTATTGTTGCAAAAAATGTGTTTGTTTTTCAAAAATGCTTATCTCTTGAACCAAGACAGATATTAAGTTGAATAAAAAAGTAAAATGTTAAGAATAGATCAGATTTTGCAGAAAAGCATAATACTGTAGAACTTAGGTTGCGAAATTGTTCTACAGGATGTTATAAACTTGGGGCAAAACCATACTTTTCTGTTTCCCTGTATATCTCGCCGTGTAAGTTCAAAAATCGAATAAAATTGATTAAAACCAACACATTTATCTACATTAAAAAAAATCTTTAAAATCGGCCAACGGAGGAAAAAGTTTTGATAAATTTAACTTAATAAAACTAATGGTTGTCCTGGATTTAAAGTCGGTAAGTGTATTTAATTAAAATTTATCTTTACTATTAGACTGACAATATTGAAAAAATATATAGACATAGGATGGAACATAAGATTAGGTATCTTTAATCATTACGAATAAAAATACGAAATTTTGACATTTTTGCTTTATGTGTAATTTCAGTAGAATTAAAACTACTGGGAACGTCCAGTCACTGATAGTTTAAGAGCGGGAAAAAATGATGTATTGTTTCTCTAGCTGCATTTCCTAGAAATTTCCAACACTGGCAATACACATACATAGTACCTATTTAACTTTTAACAGCCCGTATATTGTTAAACGCAAGAGATATCGTCAAATCCACTGAACCGTTTCGGCAATATGGTGGTGGAACTAAACTGACCTTACGAATACCCGCTCCGCAGCCGCCATCTTTAAAAAAAACACTTTATTGAAAAGCTCTTGAAAGATTATATTCACTGATACCGTACAAGGACACAGTTAGTTAAGTAATTATTAAATAATTCAATAAAACGTGTAGGGATCACTGAGAGCTATTTAATTGAATTAAACAATGCGAGACGATTGCTATGTAATTATTACTGCCTTTAGATGTAAAATAAGTAATTTTATTTAATAAATTGTTATTTGCTATTTATTAATGTAATTTTTCAACAAGATGGTGCACACCCTCACTACGTAGTGCCATTCGAAAGTTCTAGACGACAGATAAACAATAGATTGGAGAGGTCCCATAGAATGACTAGCAAGATTGCCAAAATTCATATCTGTATGAGATACAATGCTTTAGTTTACGTGTAAAAGTTTATTATAAGTTTTGTTATGGACGAATAAGTTCAAAAATACAGGTCGTTGGTTCAAATCCTACTCGAGGTAAACTTTTTATTTGTGTATTTAATCAAATTAGTAATAATTTTTGCATATAAAAGTAGTAATAATTACATAGAAATCGTTCCGGTGTTGTTTAATCGAGTCAAGTATAGCTCAGCGGTCCGTACACTATATTTATTGAATTAGTTAATAATCACTTTTACTTAACTAATTGTACCTTTGTGTGGAGGTTTGAGGGTGGAGCATTTCACGATACCCTTTATATTAAAAATGCAGCCTATTGAAAGGTTTCAAATAGACACCCTGTATATCTGGAGCACCTTTTTTTAGTTTTATCAAATTTCAAAAGCAAATAGCAACTTCTGTTGTGGGGTTTTCTAATAAATCAATAAGGAAGGCCTTTATCTTTAATATTTCATCTGAATTGTTTTCACAGAATTTTCGTTTCCCATAAAAATAAATATATTTGTCATTGATCAATGCAATACTGAAAGTCTTTTTATTATTCAAATTAATGGAAGATTGTATTGAAACCCATATACTGTAGTTTACGTTAACCGTATGAAACTAATGGCTTACGGTTATCGAATAATGGTTTAAGTCACTGTGTAATCTTCTGCTCAAACTAAGACATCAAGAAGCACGTGTTTTTAGTGTAATGTTTTGTTTTATCTTAAGACAGTGTGATAAGAAGTTTTATGGAAAACCTATATTTTTGTTACCTTTATATCCAATACAATATTCACATTTTTTAAAGAATAATTTAACAAACGAGCCAAAGACGAGATATCCTAAAATTACGGGAAAAAACATTAACTTTTTTATTTAATAGAAGAAAGAGTACGAAAATGTAAACATTCATGATCTAAGTTCATAATTATAAATTTGTTTTTAAAAAAAAATTTGCAAACTTCTTACGTTTCGAAAGCAATTGCAGGTACCATCGTTAATAAAGAGTGAATTTATTTTTTTTACTTCAATATTTCATAATTACAACTATTTATAAGCCTAGATGGGTTCAATTTGCCTAAGGATTAAGCTGATTGAACAGAAAAGCAAAACTGTATTTTTGCGGTTTGTAATTTTTAGTCTGCATCTCTTACAGAATTAACATTAAAAGACAAAATAGAACTAATTAGTTTCTTCTTACTTCGTTTTTAGATTTTTCTGACGTAAATTGTGTACAGTCTTGGATTACAACAGTGTAATGAGTTAAAATAATTTACAATTAGAAATAATAAAAATTTCAGTTTTAAATAAGTTTAGATCGAAATAAATAGTATGATATGGAGACAACATTATTGATTCCTTGCAATTGATTCGATGTATAATGAAATGCCAAACATTTTATGTTCCGATTGTAAAAAGAATTTTCGTAACAAATAACAAAAAATGTTCAATCCAGCGCATTTTAACGACTCAGGTTAGTATATCAGATTTTAAAATCACATCAGAACACTTCATTTGCGCTAATGACACTTTAAACACCACTGCTAAAGAGTAAATTGTAACTGACAAGGGTTACAGAGTCTCTAAGAGTAGTTAGTAATAGATAATCTTGAATGCGCTTGCGTTCACTCGCCCGGAACACGCTTTCCCCGGAACGCGGGATTGCTTTCCCCCCGGAATTCTATGGTTGCTTGGCAACGCACTCGTAATTCTTGCTAGCGATAATGATTGGCGGCATTTGTTCTTACAATGGCCGCCAATGTCCACACGCGATAACACTACTATTTATTTCAATCTCGTTCTACGTTTTACCTGTAGCGTTTCGACTTCATATATTAAAGGATGTACGTACGTCTAGATTATTAGTAACTTGCAGACTTTAAATAAACTCAAAATTTTGATTTTTCATTCTTATGTATGTGTTAATCAATTTCCACAAAACTATAAACGTAAACTTCGGGGTTGAAATATAAAAATTGATTCAGTGTAAATACAAGACGTTCTGTAATTGCAAGAAGTATGAGGTTGCGTGTTATATACCCAAACACGTGTTACAATCTTAATATTGTTAATTAAGTATTTAATAATTAAAGTAAATTAAGTAAATTTTGATTATGTAGTTTTATAATCAACTATGTGGTTTTATTAATTTTTATTTCTATCATAATAAAAATAAGCATTTATTTTTAACTTTTAGAAAATCTTTGTCTTTAAGTTATTTAAAACAATCCTAAGAATTTTTTCTTTTCATTTTAAAATTTTAAGTGAAATGTTACCACTAACTTTAGGCTTTCATTGCAAGGTTCCGGATAAGTAGCGTTATTCAGCAATGGTTTCATTTTTAGGCTGTAAGTTACTTTTTTTGCAAAGAGCTTTTCAGTGTCTTTCCATTCTAAGAATGGCATAATGAATGAATAATTAATATAGTCCATATTTGACCAATGCAATGTGCTTTGCCTAAAGTATCAAACAACTATAAATTTAAAAATATATTACAAACTTTCGAGCAAAAAGTTTATTAATCCAACATAATTCAATTTTAGACACATTTTCCTGGTGCGCTCTGGAAAAGTTGGTATAACGATCAGAATATTTAGAAAACTACTAGCCTTAGATCAAACAAACAGACATACCTTTTTCAGAGTAATTGGATTTTAGATACGTTTTTCTTATAAAAGCTTTAAAAATTAATTTTATTTATATGTTTAGTACATTATTGTGCGAATAACCTAAAAAACATTAGATTTTAGTACAATCGGATGTTTTAAAACGGGTTAGCGCTTATAAATTGTATTACTCGCGAGGTTATATGCCTTTGTCGTTCAAACACATGGTATTTGGGTTAAAATGTAAGTATGTATTTATTTTTTCTGACCGTAGTCGGTGAATTATGAACGTTCTACTTTATATGCGTTTTAAATTGAGGCACCTGCGCCAATAAGAGATAACATTGGGGTAAGGCATGTTTAGCGCGGCATGGTAACTTTACCTGTTTATACATGCATGCAGAATTGCGCATTACGTGCACCGTTAAAAGTAGAGCTTTAATTTATACAAACACATATGTACTAATCATCTAAAGAGAACGGCTTTAATGTGATTTAAATCATATATGTAAAAATAAGTGGTGAATGATTATAATTAACGTCTTCCTGTAGCTTGTGGATGTCTTTATCTACCGTAATTAGTTTTCTACTATATACAAGTACATGTATGGAATTTTCACGTACCTCTAGAGAAAGTAACTAGAGTAACTACGAAAACAATTTCTTTTTGTGAACTTATATTTTGGAAAGGATGATGATTCTGCCTTTGTAATTAATTCAGAAATTTGTTAATTATACGAAAACATTTTACCTTATTTTGGCAAGTGATTAATAGAGAAATGATTTGATGTGACTTCAATAATGAAATTAGAATATAATTGGTAGGTATATCGCATTCCTCATAAATGGTAGATATTGAAATCTGATTTACTGACGAATACACTTTTGCACTTTTAGTTTATTTCAAAGTGGCAAAAAATTGGTAATTGAGCGTGGTCTAGAGCCGACATTTAACGTGTATGAGTATATTCCCAGAGAGAGCTATGCGGAAAAACGAATGTTGCATACGCAAGGGTGCAGTTAAAGAGAATATATCTGCATAACATGAACTGATCATTATTTCCTCCAGTTTTTTCCTAGATAGATGCCAGAGAATAGCAGCGTAGTATTCGCCGCAAACTCCAAATCACATGATTATGACAAAATTGGCGAGACAAATTTTGAAAGGTGGTTGAAAGGTTAGCTATTATTTAGTCTACAGGTGGTAGTAGTATAATAGAAAAGATCTTCTTCGTGAAGAAAGAAAAGCTACAAAAGTGGTTAATAGAAAATATTCTATTTTCCAAGACGGATTTGAAGATAGATCTATTAAACCTTCACGTCTAAAACGCAATATGTAGAGGATAACACAATTACACAACAAGGCCACTTCATACTTAGATTAATATCTTCGGTGAAGTGATATTCAGATCACGTGGTGCTGAAGACGATAAATAACTTTACTCCCATCTTACACTAACAATTTATTCCAATCTGGCTTCTTTTTCAATTAAGAATTAGTTATATTAATTTTACGGTAGTTATCCCTGGTTATAAATGTTTGTACATACTTATTTTTTTAATATTGCTGTTACTTAGTTTATTATTAATTTATGTACTTATTTAAAATGAATTGAGAAAAATACCTATATACCTATAAAAATAATAGTAATTACTAAAATCTAATGTGTTGTGTCCATTAACAGAATGGTGTACTACACATATCACTGAAATTAATTCGGAGAGCTTTCTATTGAAGCTTATAAAATCCAATTACTTCGAAAAAAGTATGTCTGTCTGTTTGATCTAAGGTTAATAGTTTTCCAGATATTCTGATCGGTATAGTAACTGTTCTAGAGCTTATTTATTACCCTAGGAAAAATTTTCATTAAGAAAACTTATCTAAAGTTGCATTATCTATAAAGAAAGCACACTTTTTGACCAAAGGTCGATAGTTTGAAATATATTTTTAGATTTAGATTTGTTTGCAGCTTAGGCAAATTACATTGCATTGGACAATATTTTGTCCAATGTGGTCACGAAAAATGAACCAAATTTACTTAT
Source organism: Vesta saturnalis (assembly GCA_036346205.1). Taxonomy (NCBI): domain Eukaryota; kingdom Metazoa; phylum Arthropoda; class Insecta; order Coleoptera; family Lampyridae; genus Vesta; species Vesta saturnalis. Next base: position 2,473,793 of record JARFJB010001466.1, read on the forward strand.
TGGGATGCAATATGTTCGGTTTTTTCCAACGAAATAACTATAGCCAAAATTACATGAAAAATGCATACAATTTATTTAATAGGTATCGGCGCAATGTTGTTGAAGGTTTCTCCGACAAAACTGATGCATAAATAACAAATTTGACACATGGTGAAAATCTATGTAGTCCCGGAAAATGTATATAATTTACTTATTAAGAACCTATGTCATGCTTTGGGATGATCTTTCTACAAAATAGGTACATACATAACGATCGATGCGATGCGTTCGGAACAGAAATTGATACATAAATAACATATGTTGGTCAAGATACATTTGATCACCAAAATGCAAGGATTTCACTTCTTGGTCATCGAATTATTGTGCTTGGACGTTTCTTCAACGAAATTGGTGCATAAATAACGATTGTAACGTCTCTCTTAAAATCCATGCGAGTCCAAAAATCCTTCCTTATCTTCCTGCGTAAATACGTAAGCACGAATAAAAAATAATTAAACCTGGAAGAGGGTATCACGTGTACATATGTAAATAAATACGCAAAGTGAGTATAATAGCGTCATGTCTTTGCGGAAATACTATTATATCTCTTTACAAGCTGATATTTATTCATAAAATGGTAATCTACGTTCATTCACGCTTATTTCACTACTAACTATAAATTTCTCTAAAATTGAATTACCTATAAGGAATGTCACTTCACCATTTACTTTAAGCTTTTCGATACAATTCATAAAGGTACCACTTTTATTAAGAAAGTATGACGAAAATTTTATTATCTTTAAAAAGAGTCTTTATGCCTTTTTAATAGTTTTTCACATATTCGTGAAAAATGATGCTTAGAACTGCGTTTTTAACATATACCCAGATGTAACAGTGAGATGGGGCTTGATCTGAATTTGCTGAAAGTTCAACCAACATTAATGAATGTGGTTATTACCAAAATTAATAGAAAGATTCCTTTTTCCGAAATATTAAGAGTAGTACACCGGTACCATCCTCACCACTTTTTTTACGTCACAAACCCCGCCCCCTGGGACACCTTGGCCGCCTTTTTGTATGCCCACGTGGAGATCGTATTTTTTACCCCTTTTTTAAGGCTTCTTTTCGGAGGCCATTTTCAACCCTTGATGGAATGTCCACTCTAATGAGAGCCATTTTGGATGTGTTAAGAACCATTTTGTCAGTTCACTCCTTTTTTTATGGCTTCTTTTCGGGGGCCATTTTCAGCCCCTTGAAGGAATTTTCACCCTAATTAGATTCCTTTTGGTTGTGTTAAGAACCTTTTTATGACTTCTTTGCGGGGCCATTTTCAGCTCCTTGATGGAATTTTCACCCTAATTAGAAACCTTTCGGTTGTATTAAGAGCCTTTTTGGCAGTTCAGCCCTTGGAGGGTAGGCAAATGCGTGCGCATAAAATGTCCTAATAAGGGGCCCTAATGCTACCTCATAAGACAGCTATAAGAACTTGTGTTAGGTCTGCGCCCTCTTATAGTGACCCCCTTAGCGGGAAATTTGAAATAAGGGGGCTCTAATGCTAACTTATAAGACAGCTATAAGAACTTGTGTTAGGTCTGCGTCCTGATACAGTAGAATCACGTCTTCGAGTATTTCTGATAAACTCTTGTGATATATTTATTTCTTTAATGTACGTCGCAAACTGTCGCCAGCCATGTGGGTTTGTAGTTTTCGCTGTCTTAACGTTTCGTGAACCAGATCGCTAATGTTGGAATGAGAGATGATCTCACCTTTTATTGTGACAGTACCCCTTTTATCCCAAAATACATCACCGGTCGCATTCAGTATGCGCAAGAAATCAGTGCTTTTCTTCCTGTATGAAACAGGCAGAGTTGATACTATCTCGTAGTCTGCCAGACCTTTGCGTTCCGGCAAATCTCTAATATCTTCATCATCATCGCTGATTATTATACTAGCGGGTTGACGTAACTGATTGGAAAAGTGTAGATATCTTTGAAGAACCTCATTGTACTGCTGCCACTTGTCATGGCCGGTCGTTTTGGTTTTAAAACTTGATCCATGTCGTTACCCAACTGCGTTAATATGTTGTTTTGCGTGACGTATGGCGCTTGCAAACGCTGTATAAAATCCATAAGTAGAATAATCATCTTCAGATTGTGGTCAATGGTTATTGAAACAAATTACCCAGTATTCCGCCAAGTAATGGTCCTAACAGGAGCGGTAGAAATGCGCCACCCTTCTGTACGAGAAACTGTTTCTTCTTTTTTATAGATTCAGCTTTCTGTGCCAACCGCCTTAAAGTGTGCTTATGTTGAGAGAGTCGCTGGGTCTGATCAACTGGCAGAGGTACACGACCATTTAAAATGTTATGTGCACACTCGCATATGCATTCCACCTAATTACTATCCAGACATTTCAATAAAGTGTCACGTTGACTTTTACTTAATCTGGCTAATGCGCGCAGGATATCGGTGTTTTCCATTAAAGCGTCAACCATCATATATGATGTAATCTTTATGAGTGTGAGGCTTAACCCTTTTTTCGCTATACATACTTGAGCCCTAAATATGCTTGTTCTATGGCGTAGCACATCCGGTGTATTCTGTTTTAAATCGAACAATAAATATCCGTACCGATTAGAAGTAGCATCTTTCTATGCAGCCTCTAAAAATTTCGGGTTGTCAGGTGAAATCTGCCTTGGTAAATGCTGTATCTGTGCCCTATCACGTGGATTCCTAAACAAGATTATGTAATGAGAGTTGAGAGAGATATCTCGCTGTCCACGTCCTTGATGAAATATGTTTTGGGTTAAGAAAAACACGCTTAGATTTCTATGATGACAACCCTGTAAAAATATCAACCAACGAATCGTTAGTCTCGCGCATTAGATCGTCAATTATTATTAAGACCAGTTTTTCACCGTCAAACTGTTCCATATCAGGTAATCCTTTCTGAAATTCCACTGAGAGATATTTGAATAATGGCTGCCATTCGCCGTACAACCAGATAATTTCTTCAAAAGCTGTATCGCAGAGAGTTTCGATATTTTTAAGAAAATCAACGATTAAATACAATTTCTCACACCCCGATGGCCCCGCTACTATTGCAGAAAAGGGATGCTTAAACTGACCTTCTATCTCGAAACGCTAATCGATACTAAAGAGTATTCTGTTATCATCACAACTTAACCCTGGTTTATCGTGGTTATCTTTTAACATCAAAGTAATCCTATTTGTTGCTGTCGTTTAAATATATACTAAAACCAACACGCGCATCGTGTATTAACAATAATAGTTTGATGTACATCTATTTATAATGTCTAAGGGGCTACGATAAGAGGACGCACACAAGTTCTTATAGCTGTCTTATAAGGTAGCATTAGGGCCCCTTATTAGAACACTGTATGCGCACGGATTTGCCTGTCTTCCAGGGGCTGAACTGCCAAAAAGGCTCTTAATGCAACCAAAAGAGTCCTAATTAGGGTGAAAACTCCATCAAGGGGTGAAAATGACCACTGAAAAGAAGCCATAAAAAAAGGTTCTTAATACAACCAAAAGGGCTCTAGTTAGGGTGCAAATTCCATCAAGGGACTGATAATGGCCCCCGAAAAGAAGCCAAAAAAGGAGTGAACTGACAAAAAGGTTCTTAATATAATCAAAAGGGCTCTAATTAGGGTGAAAATTCCAGCAAGGGTTGAAAATGGCCTCCGAAAAGAAGCCATAAAAAAAAGGTGTGAAAAATACGATCTCCAAATGGGCATATAAAAATAACGGCCAAGGTGTCCCAGGGGGCGGGGCTTGTGACGTAAAAAAAGTGGTGGGTATGGTGCCGGTTTACTTCTATTAAGTATAAATAAGTTTCAACTTAGCACTTTGGTTCAAATTAAAAAAAAATGAATAAAAACTGTTCAGAGATTGATCTACTTGTTCGCACATAAAATACAACAAAATAAAGGTTTACTTATATCACAGTTCCTTTATAGGGTAATAACTACACAAAACATTGGTAGGGTGGCTTTAAATCTCAACTAAATTGGTGTACTAGTTCAAAGATGAGGGTTATGCATGTGGGATTTTTACAAAAAACAATTAGTTCTTTTCTTGCGGAGGTATACACAGAAAGCATATAGAAAGTTTGGATTTACTTATCAGATAAAGTGAAGGATAATAAAAAGCACAAAGGTTATATCTAGAGGAAGTTGAATTTGAGTTGATAAAACTAAAAAATAAAGATAATGTGGATGAAGGTCCCGCTTGATGGTTGCAAGGCAACACGCTTACAGGTTTACTTATCAAATCATGCAACTGAAGCCCCAAAATCCTTTCCTGAAGCTTGAAAATGGCGGAGCCTAATTGTTGACCGTTTTTAAAATGAAAAGGGTATACAGCAAAGGTATATTAAAAAAAGTTTGGCTTGTAGCTGCTTTTCCAGCAAACTATTTCAACGGGTATTTTTAGGGTAAAATGCTATCTGTACAAATTTAACCCCTATGGATTGTTGCCTGATGGTGTGATTAATCGGTGATGATACTACAGATGCTGGCAGGTCATCTGAAGAATCGCGGCCTAGAGAGTATATGTCATTCCTGAAGTGACCTATGATGATGTTGGACATTTCCAAAATTCTTAGAACGACGATAAATTTGCACTAAATGTAAAATTAATTTATGCATAAACAATAATTTTTTTTTAATTCTGTACAAAAAAATGTTTAATAAAATTTATTTTTGTCTATATTTACACTCTTATAGTATTCTACTTGAGACCTAAGGTACACTTGCGTGTGAACATGGTTATAAACTTAGTGAAACAATTAAACGTTTAACTGTCAGTGAAAGACTTGATAAACATTCAAACATCGTCGCGTGTAGGACTAGGACATTTAACGTGCAGTCAAGCTCAATTTGTTAACGACAGAACAGGAAAAGTAAAATTTTAACCCCTTTAAAACACAAGAGTACTGTATATGTTTATAGATTTTACAGTAGCTTGTTGCTAAGAATTTTTCGGGAAACAATAAGAGAAATAGACTTTACAGGTACATTTCAAGGTACTGATTGGAAGCATAATATTTTATTAGTAATTCATAATTACGCGAACGGTTTAAGTGTATATAAAACTGCATAAGCAAATTAATTCAATATTGTTGGTTAGATTTATAAAAGATAGTATATACATGGGGTTTACAACAAAATCCTTTACTAAATAACAGCATTTTGAATTTCCATGTTTTTGAAGAAAATTTAAATTCTAATAAAGTGTTATATTGTTAATATTTTGCGGCAATATATTGAGCCAACCATGGAAAATATTTCGTTACAAGTACTTAGAAAAATGTGTTTTCAACAAGATGGAGTACCGGCTCATAATGCAATTACACTAGTCTTATTAACGAATGTTTTTGCAGTCAAGAAATGTTCTGTAAAACGGTATGCAAGAGTTTCGGATCTTTAAAAAAAAATGGTTTATACTAAAATGAAAAATAATGTAATGAATTAAAACGCAATACAACAAATAATTTAGAAAATATGAGCCGAACATATATTAATACTTTGCGTAATATAAGAAATCGATATGCTCAGTATTCAAAGTAATCACTTCCAATTTGAACTCCTTTAAACATTTACACCATTTTATATAATTTTATTTCGGATACATTCTGATTTTCTCTTGCTTTATTTAACTAACTTGCTTTTCCTTACGACTTGTACGGGTAAATGTGAAGTAAATACTGACTTTTATTGGAGGAGGATGGCGTAATTAGGAAATGTTTAAGGACGATTGAGATAGTGAAATTACAAAAAACGCATATTGAAATTCGAAATTGTACAGGTATATCGCACCACACTCAATGCACAAGGTAAGCTGGGTGCGACGTTGTGACGGATTATGGATTGCGACGCTATGCTCGGGTTTTATTCGTTTTAGCGCCGAGAGTGAACGGATGTGTCATCAAATAGTACTATATACAAAAATTATAGCATAAATAGGTTAAACGTGCCTCAATATTCCTTGAATATTTATTCAAAAGTTTAACATAAATATCCCTAAAGGCGTTTCCTTTTTTCCAAACTCAGACCCTACGCGTATTTCGTATTTAGTTTGTTGGAAAAAAGTGTTGTTTTTGTTAGTTTCACATGCTTGTAGCTAAAACTCAGAAATTACCTTTAATACCTCCGTTGTTGCTCTGACAGGTAAAGCAGCAGAAAAAGTGATAACTGTTTCAGCTATGGTGTCGAAAAATGTTCTATTTGGATGGTTTCGTGATTTTACAGACCCTCCAATTGTTTTTAAATTTTTTGGGCGTTTTTCTGCCCGTTTATTTATTATTGATATTGTCAATAATATCTTCGTTTGTAACTTTTCTTTTCTTGACTGTCTTTGCTTTATTATAGCCTTTTCTTAGTCTCAGCGTTCAAATTATCAGTTTTGTTCTTGTGCTTATTCTTCGAAAATATCCGGTTGAGATGAGCTATGTGACGATCGTCCGCCCAAACCCTCCGTTTTTATGTCTCTACTGTACAGTTCGTTATATGTCTACAATAATTAATAGACATTAGTGTTGCTCTATATATATATATATATATATATATATATATATATATATATATATATATATATATATATATATATACCTCACTTTCTAAAATGTTGGAATATAATACATATCTTTTATATCCATCATGTTGTACACTTTGAAACTGACAAAGGACAGGTTCTTAGCTATTTTCCTATCGTTTTTATACATAAGTAATTCACGTTTCGTGCATACGGTTTCTGCAATATTATCCCAAACATTGTCACGCACATTTTGATTTTTATACAATTTATTGCTAGCATCATACAACGATGGGTGCGTTTCTACTGAATTAATTAATTTTTCATCTTCCTCTATGGAAAATTTTACCTTCTTCTCTTGTTTTGTGCGCATTTTTCCCTCAAGATTCACGAAAAGAAACAAAACAACTAACTAAAAACGCTGCGGCTACTAAATCGCTCGCGATTAGGTACTGTGCCTTGAAGTAAACTTGATTTGAAAACGCAACGTCTCAAGTCGACTTGTCAGCAAAATGCAGTCAACTTGAGCGTTTAAACTCATCGTCTAAACGCTACGACTAATCGCAATGATGAAACAGGTTACTACAAAGAAACCCCAAATTTATACAACCAACCATACACATTATTCTGTTGTCAACTCTGTTAATGTAAACAAAAAACAAAATTTTTAAGTGTCATAACAATTAGTCAAGAATTTTGTCATTGCCGTTTCAATTATCTAATGTATTCCGAAGAAGAAGGAAATAATAGCTATATTAAGTAAGGAATTATATAATAGCCGTTAATGACCACAATAGACAATCAAAGATATATATATATATATATATATATATATATATATATATATAGATATATATATATATATATATATATATATATATATATATATATATATATGACATCTAAGCTCCGTCGGTTTGTATACGAAAAATGGTAAAATATTTTTGAGATCTTTTTTTTAATTATCGTGTAGGTTTATTAGGAGCACATTTTAAAATTATTTTCGAATATGCAAGGTGGCCCATAAAAATTTTACGCATCAAAGTTATGAAAATTTAAATGGAACACCTTATATATGATGGCATATTTCGATTCTGTGGACTAAATAAAGGTCACTTACTGTTATAGTCCCTATACCTAACTCCACCTGTTGCCGAGATATTTCATTATTTGTGAGAATGTAGATCGAAATTCAAAAGAACTTTCTGTTTTACGTACTCGAGGATTTTTTCCACCGAAATTATTATCACAAATTTATGCTGGGTGTATAAAAACTCAGTTACTATTTTGACCAAAATTAAAGCCAATTAACTTCCTTATTTTAAATGGAACACCCCGTATTTATCACCATATTTTTATTCTAATTTTAATTCCTACAAAACTGTATTAGGGTTCCCTATGCCTATCTCTTACAGATTTTTGTAATTTAGGATTTTCTATTCAATAATAATTTCATGCAATTTGTTCTTGAAAGCAGGCTTTGATGTCTTACTGTCACATAAAATAAACGAATTTATTGAAAAGTCATAGTTCGTGTTAAACTTTGAGAATAAGTTTTATTAGGTGGGTACCTACTAACTAATTTGATTATTAAATTTATGTCATTTTATACTCGATTTTTTATGTGCAGGTTTTGATGAAAAGCTTTTATTGCTCGACATAATCCAACCGTTTGACTAGGCTTTCTTTAACAATGACTGAAAGACGTTAATAACTGGGTAAATAATAAAAACATTGTTTTATTGAACAAACACAGCTTAACAATGACTGAAAGACGTTAATAACTTGGTAAATAACAAAAACATTGTTTTATTGAACAAACACAGCCTTGCTAAGTGAGCAACTTCAACGTTTCAACAAATGTTCAAAATGATTTCCGTTCCTTTCAATACATAAACGAACTCTCTCTAGGAAAGACTCCTTCACTTTTATCAACATGCTTAGAGTTATGGAATTAAAAGCTGTTCTGATTCGCTCGTTCATGTTGTCCGGTGTGGTTGGTAGTGAATGGTAGACAATATTTCTGATGTATCCCCACAAGAAAAAATCAGGACTAGTTAAATTAGGGGATCTTGCCGGCCAATCTTGGGGGCCGCCGCCCCCTATTCACCTGTTGGGAAATTGCCTGTCCAATTCGTCCCTAACATTAGCATGAAAATGCGCCGGCGCTCCGTAGCCACATTTCCTGCCGAATATCAAGCGGTATGTGTTCCAAAAGAACAGGCAAATTTCCTCCTAAAAATTCGAGAAACATATCACCGTTTAAATTGCCATTAAAAAAAACGGACCTACTACATGTGTCTCCATTATACCACTCCACACATTTACGGACCATCTGTGTTGCCTATCGAGAGTTCTAAAAAAATTAGGATTCTCGTCATTATAATAAAGAAAATTATGTCTATTTACTAAACCGTTATTGTGGAACGTTGATTCGTCCGAAAAAAGCAGATCAAAAAAAATTTCATTATCACCAAATTTTTCTAAAATCCATAAACAAAATGTAAGCCTTCGATCGTAATCCACTTCTAAAAGTTCTTGGTGTAATTAAACTTATTCTTCTTTATTATCCTTCCAATGCTCCGCTGAGTTATCTCAAATTCTTCACTTATTCTCCGCTGACTGGTATGTGAATTTTCTACCAGATAACGGCAAAATTATTCTCTTCGTTACTCGTAACCGACCTTTACTTTTGTCGTGTTTTGTATGATACACTTCCAGTGCTTCGAAAAACTTGCAATAATTTTTCTAATGAACGCCTGTCGGGATGACGCCTATCACGATACATTTGTGCGTAAACCCTAGATGCTAGCAAGCCATTATCATTGCATTTCCCAATTACTAAGATCATGTCGCACTTTTCAATTCGAGAATAGCAAGCCATTTTAAATAGTAGGTACCCACCTAATAAAACTTATTCTCAAAGTTTAACACGAACTATGACTTTTCAATAAATTCGTTTATTTTATGTGACAGTAAGACCGCCAAAGCCTGCTTCTCAAGAACAAATTGCATGAAATTATTATTGGAATAGAAAATCCTAAATTACAAAAAATCTGTAAGAGATAGGTATAGCCTAATAGGGAATTAAAATTAGAATAAAAATATGCTGATAAATACGGGGTGTTCCATTTAAAATAAGGAAGTTAATTGGCTTTAATGTTGGTCAAAATAGTAACTGAGTTTTTATACACCCAGTATAAATTTGTGATAATAACTTCGGTGGATTTTAAAGTTTGATGCGTTCAGTAAACAATGAAAAAGATTTGAAAAAAATTCCTTGAGTACGTAAAACAGAAAGTTCTTTTGAATTTCGATCTACATTCTCACAAATAATGAAATATCTCGACAACAGGTGGAGTTAGGTATAAGGACTGTAACAGTAAGTGACCTTTATTTAGTCCACAGAATCGAAATGTGCAATCATATATAGGGTGTTCCATTTAAACTTTCATTTTCATAACATTTTTCGTATACAAACCGACGGAGCTTAGATGCCTCACCCATATATATATATATATATATATATATATATATATATATATATATATATATCACTGAGGAATTTACGTTGAAAATCCTTTGTTACGTAACTACAATCATTCAATAATTCTGTAACATTTCTTTGAAGAAAATATAGTAAACAGTACTTTTTTGTGAAAATTAATATAATTAATAAAAACTCTCTATCTACCAAAACAATGATTTTAAGTTATTTTGGCATAGCATGGAGTTTACTTTAGTGTTGGTTCAAAAATTTTGGGAAAAGTTACAGTTAACATGTTTTTCTTCTTTTACGCTTATTAAAATAAGAACTATATAGATTAAATTGACATTTGCTTACTTACTTAGGTTTTATGTCAATACGGCAAATTACCCCCCCCCCCCCTTTTTATATTGTTATTCAATTTCTTGTGGACATACAAAAAATCAATGTTACTCCTTAAACTTAGGCTCTACTTTTTAAATAAGGTAATAAATATTAATTTAAAAAACTTTTACTAGCGGATACATTGTACGTTCGACCGTGCTATACTAACTTATACTAAACTATATTTATTACATTCTATTACCCATTTTCCGTTTAACTTTATTTTAACCTAAATTGTAAATTAGCTTAAGTAACCTAAACATAGAGATTAATTTTTATTGTTTTGGTTTCAGATTGTTCTTAACTCTATGCACCGATATCAACCAAGGATTCACATAGTTAAATGGAAAGACCATTCCGGACCTGTTACGGATTTAGAGCAAGAACAGTACAGATCCTTTATATTTCCTGAAACAGTTTTTACAGCAGTTACAGCGTATCAAAATCAATTAATAACAAAATTAAAAATTGATTCGAATCCATTTGCTAAAGGATTTCGAGATTCTTCAAGACTTACAGATTTTGATAGGTAAGTCTTTCAAATAATTTAACGTACGAATGGGAATGCAAAGTTTTGAAAGTAAACCTTAATTTTTAATAATAATACAAAGGTAGCAACAGAATACAGTTTTGGTGTTATATTCCCATTTTTTTTGCCTGTTGTTAATTTAATTTTTAAAGGTGTATTTGATTGCATTTCATGACCCAATCAAAAAGATTAAAAAAAACGAAGAAATGAAGAAGATACGCATCAAATATTTGATTTAAAACCATCTTATATATGTTGTAATTTATGTAATTCTATTGTGTAGAAAGAAACCGATTTGTCAAATATGAAATATTTGAACTTGTAGATGATTATTATGTTCATTGTGGTCGATTCAAGGCCCAACTTGCGATATCGCCTTATAACCTTAATATTAGATAAAAATCACGTCTCGACAGATCTATAGGCACTTGGGTGGTCAAAAATCTTAAGTAATCCGTTACGAAATGTTTCACAAGATAACAGATATAATTCTTTAGATATCTTGACGATCTTAATTCTTATGACAGTTTATTTAGTCATTGTCCTAATATCCTTTTTTACTATTTTGAAAGGAGCATTAAGTATTTTTTTCTTTGTTATGTAAAGTACTGCTTTTTTTTGTTTTCATGTTTTAGAAGGTGCATTCATAAATATACGATTTAACGTACATCTTCACTAGTTTAAAGAATTAAAACATTTTTATATCACGCACAAGCTCTTGTGGCTCATATTTTGATGATTTGCCAGACAAGGTATGCATTACATTTACATCTTGAAAACTCTGTGTATCGTAAATTAGGTTTTATAGCCCTATAAAGCAGAAACGTGAAATTATAATGTATTACAGCTACTATATTAAAAATTTAAGCAAGACTTATAATGACATTCAATTTCTAAATCTAGCCATTTCCGCTTAGAAAATTCAAACTGATTTCTTTAGTTTGTCCTAATCGATCGCTGATGATGATAGCTTAGCTATTGACACGCCTTCGGTGTTTTTTAATTTTATGTGGTACTTGGGTGTTATAGAAGGTAACGACTCGGTCGCTTTGGTTAAAATAGTCAATTTTTTTTAAAAACTTTCACCATATGTATGTAGAGGGCTTATGTAGCATGTTTTAAAAATATTTTGAAATATACAGGGTGATCCAAGCAGTTTTTGTTTCACAAACCTACGTTTTTTTAAATGGAAATGTCCAATTTTTTTAGTAAATTTGAATTCTACCTAAGCTTTACCATTTGCGAAATATTTAAGTTTTTTGAAAAATGCAGGGTGTGGCGCGAAGAGTTTTGATGAAAAGTAATGGCGGATACAGTTATGTTAAAAATCTGAAATTACGAAGCTGTAGGTTTTGGATGACGCTGAGTTCAAATATAATATTGTCCTGAATGTGGCACTTCCGGTTATACCGGAAGTAGACGTCAACTTTGTTATTTTAAATGGAACCTAATATTTTTATTTTATTTTCAAAAATAAAGTATTTTCGAGATATTTCGATTTTTTTAAAAATTTTGAAAAAATCCTAGTCCACATTGAATAACGACATTTACATTAATAACGAAGCTAGTGACATGAAATTGTAACCAATAAACGCCAAGGGCATGTCCGTTAACTCCATATATCCATCTCATTGATATTTCATACAGGGTGTTTTAAACTTAGCCGCTAACATGCACACTTTAAATCATTTATAAGTTGCTTACTTTAAATAGAACACCCTGTATTTTATTACATTTTCCGCTGTATTTTTTTAAGCCAATTCGTTTGGTATCAGTATTCCCTATACTTAAATCCAACCAAAAGTATTTGTAATATTTGTAAAATACACACTTAAATTTACCAATTTTAATGCAATACAGCTCCTGGAGGGCACACACACATTTGTTTACATATAGATTCATGTTAAAAAACCATTCAAAAAGCTGTTAACAAAATAGTTTGTTTTTTGGTAAAATTATGCTTAATTAGATATACAGCGTCTTTTTGTTGTGCAGTTAGTTGTGGTAGCGGAAGTAGAAAGACAATGAAGATCTTTTTAAGAATTCCTACTCAACACAGTTTTTACATAAAGAAAGAGTTTGAGGGCTGTTGTTTTGATGTTGACACTTTGGTTATTAGTTTTTAAAGCTAAAGAGACATGACGTTTACAGTTCAAATTTCGTTAAAACCGTGCAGGGGTTTCTTATTTCCATGATGATATTGCTTGTGTTTAATTGGTTTTGCTTTTAAATTTCGTTTTCCAAAGACAGAAAATAAATGGAGGGCGACTAAGGGCTCAGTTCACAACTGGCAGCCCGTTTAAACAGGAAGCCCTCTTTTCACTTAAAGGTTTCTTACTCTGTTGAAGAGCTGGTTGATATGGTTTTAACAAAAGTGGAATACTTAGAAAATTGTTTATTTGCGACGAAGGCTTACGTTCACAAGTTGGCAGATACAGACATCTCAATAAAACACAGAATCATGTCAACCCTCTCTGGAATGGGATCAACTTTCATGTTTTGTTAAACCTGACATCGACTATCTTGATTTTAAAAAATATAAAATATGAATAGAAACAATATTTATCAAAAGCACTTTTAAAATTAAAATAACTAATAAGTATTAGGTTTAGGTGTAGGGAAGCCTGATATCAATTGAAAGATAATTAAATAAGCAATTCTTAACTGCAGAAAACACAGGGCAATCCATTCAAGTAAAGCATGTTTTTTAAGTTTGATGTTAGATTAAATTGAGCCTTTTTGTAGTCCAGATTTTATTAGATTTGTATTTTTCAAAAAGTTAAATATTTAACAAATGGTAAGACTTAGGTATAGGGAAGTTAGAATAAATATGAATTGGAATTGACTGTAGAATTCAAATTTGTTAAAGACATAGACATTCCTGTTTAAAAAAATATTGGTTTGGGAAATAAAAACTTTTTGGATCACTCTGTATATTTTTAATGCATGCTTACATAGGCCCTCTCCATACATATGGAGAAAGTTTTTAAAAAAATTTGCCATTTTCTCTAAAACGACCGTCGCGTTGCAGGTGGGCCACCCTGTATAAAAATTGCTTTAGTTCGTCCTTGAGTTGCTGCTGATGATGGCGTAGCTATTGAACGCGTTCGGTGTTTTTTAATTTTGTGAGTGTATTTTATTTGTTACTTTTGTGTGTCTTCGAAATGTTTATTCATTACGATTTTCTTGCTTGTTTAGAGTTTACCTTTAAAAGCGCATTTAGTATTAAAAAGCAAAATCGTTTTGCGCCCATTAACGTCAAAAATTGGAGAAAAGGGTATTTTGGGCCAGCCAAAAAATTAAAATTAAATAAATTTTTAAAACCGAAAAAATAGAACCTGTCATTGATTTAAATCACTTATGTATTAAGTTTGTGGTCATATCAGTTAGTTCTGTAGCCACTTAGTATTATTTTTTCATAATATTCTACTGTCATGGGTAGAAGTATTAAAATGATGCTTAATTTTAACGCTACAGTAATTGAGCAACTGTTACACGGAGTGGGCCTAAAAACAGGGTTATGAAAAGAATACTTTCGTCTTATGGAATATCCCATATAGTAGCTGATTTTTGGTTTATATGTTCGTTCCTAAAAGTTTTCGGTTATATGGCTTATATTACCAAAATGAATACCTTTCGAGGTTTGGAAGTTTTAATTTAAAAACCTTCATTGAGTCAAACAATGTGGCACTATTTTTACTCTAAAATATCTGGTGTGGAACACCACACGACCTTCCAACCTACAACATTGAAATTAAAAGGAAGAAAATTATTTTAATAACAATTTTTTTAGGATAATTATGCAACTTTTTTTATAATAAGTCCATTACGAAAATAGGCAACATTGTAAAAACAAACACAATAATCTATGTCAAACAGACGTTTCAAACTTCATGTCAGACAGAGGTTAACAGACATCTAGACGCTAACTTAAAAACTCAAAAGGGATTTTTTTTTTCTTACAATCTGTTGCTTATGAACATTAAGTAAATGGTGTGACATTTGACTAAATTAACTTAACTAACTATATACAGACTTGCCTAGAACAATCCAGTGATAGTTCTTATCTTATATCTTATCTAACTAATCTCAGTCCTATGGAACTGTAGACAAACGCATAGTTAATCAAACCTAGTGTGTAGATCTGATGGCTTAAACCGCTTCAACCGGCGTATGTAGTTGTCATCTGTTAGTTGAGTGACTACCTCATTACGATGAATTGTGAGCCGAGTTCTGTATTTAGCGCTATAATTTTTAACCACCTCGCGCACTGACATAATATTAAGATCCTTTGGTATTATGTGGTTTGGTACATACCAGGGAGCATGAACTATACACCGAAGCACCTTGATCGCTGAAGGATTTCAATATTACAGGTACTGGAATTACCCCAAAGTTGCATACCGTACGTCCAAATGGGTCGTAGAATAGAAGTAGGAGCTTATTTTCTAGTTTAAGCTGAGACTGTCGGCGAAGAAGCCAGTACATCTGACGGAATTTGATGCCCAATTGTTTTATTTTGGTAAATATGTGTTTTCGCCATGTACACCGCTGGTCTACATGCATGCCTACATATTTAACTTCTTCAGTTTGGGTGTTATTAAGTGTTACCGGTGGACACGTATCTCTTATTATTGTAAACGTGACGTGCGATGATTTTGAAGTGGTGGCTTCAATTTTCCACTTTCTCATCCAATCCTGTACTATTATTAATGTGTTTTGAAGGTTTTCAGTTGCGACATTCGGGTCGCTATGTGAAGCTAATATGACTGTGTCATCAGCGTCGGTGACTGTGGGTGTTGGTGTGTTGTTGGTAAATTAGCTGAGCATAGAGTGTATAAGACTGGGCCAAGTACGCTGCCTTGGGGCACTCCAGAAGAAGTGGGGTATAATTCCGTTATCTGTTCATTTAGTTTGACCATGAACTGTCTGCCTTCCAGATAGGAGTTAAGAATAGTGATACGGTAGTGTCATTTTCAGTTTGTATTTTAGGCCTTTATGCCATACCTTATCAAATGCCTGCCTTATGTCCAGGAAGGCAGCGAATTAATACTCTTCAGATTCTAGGGCTTTATTTATTGTGTGAACAATTCCATATACTTGTTCTGTCGTGCCGTGCTGACGTCTAACCCAAATTGATGGTTAGGTATAATGCCTCTGTCTTCGAATACCGGGCTGACTCTTTTCAATAGCAACATTTCAAAAGCTGGTTTTGAGATTAATATTATTTCAGCTATTTTCCAATGTTTGGGAAAGTATTTCAGTCGAAGGATGGCATGGAATAGAAATGTCAATGCCTTTAGACATTTTGGTGATATTTCTTGTAGTACTTTTCCATTGATTAGGTCCCAGCCTGGTGCATTTTTTGGGTTTATTTCTTATAGTATCGTTTTTTCGACTTCCAACATTATAAATGGTTTAATAGCTTAACATTTGAAAAGGTGTTTCTTGTGAACTGAGGATTTCGCGTTTTTCGTATGGGCTTAGCTGTGATGGGAAAGGTGTGAATATTGTTTCTAGATGTTTGACAAAAGCAATTGCTTTTTGCTTGTCATTTCTCGTCCATCTTCCGTTTTCATATTTCACAGGGGGTGATACCTGCTGCATTCTTTCGAGTTCATTGGTAGCTTTCCATATTGAATAGTTTATGTTTTTGGTGTTTTGGTACGATATTCCTGAATATTTTGATTTTTGATATCCAATAGTGGATGTTTGAGATTTGGCGCAGCCGTATTAAAATTTCTTTTATCTTCTGCTGATCGTGTTAGTTGCCAACGTTTACGTAATTTTCGTTTTTGTGCGATTGTTTTTTTCACTATGATTGGACAGGTTTCTTGGATTTGTACTCCGTATGCGTCTGGAGTTGCCTTCCAGGCTGCTTCTCGGATGGTATTTGTTATTTCATAGACTGCTGTTTCAATATCTTCTTGAGAGTTGACTCGTATATTCAAGTTAACTAAGTGATCCAAATTCGCTTTAAACTCTTCCCAATTAGTATACCTCGAGCGTAGTGTCTGAGGAGTGTTCTAGTCAATAGCATCAAGTATATTTCGAGGATCAGTCGGCCAATAAGTAGGTTGGCCAATTGATAGACAGTGTAGATTAAAAGATTTAAGCAGCCATTATTTCCTTACCTTTTGTGGTAGCGCTTTTGGCGTTATAATCGCCGCCGGAGAGGAATCGATTTCCTAGTGTTTGGAAATATTTTCCGTATTGGTGCCTTTGATTGTTGGGTTTAGGGGGACAGTATACCGCGGATATAACCATCGTGCCTATGTGATCCTCTATAGCGATGCTTGTGGCTTGTAAATAATCGCATTGATACTGGTTCAAATCATAGTGTTTAATATTTTGTCGAATTATAACAGCAGTTCCCCCATAAGACCTTTCGCTAGAGTGCATTGTATGGTAGATGCAGTAATTTGATATTTTGATATGGGTTATGGGTGAGATATGTGCCTCTGATATTAGCATGACATCAATTTTGTTTAATTTGAGGAAATATGTAATATCCTGTGTATGTTGTCTCAGTCCGTTGACATTCCATATTGCAATTCTACGTAGTTCAGCCATTAGGCATAGTGCTTATTTGCTCCATTAGCTTATTTACCATCGCTTGGAGATCACCAGGTGCATCTGTTTGTTGTGACGTGTTATCGGTAGGAGTGTTATTAATTTTTTGTAGATTACCTCTAGTTTGTTGAGTGTGAGTAATTCCATGTTGAACAAATGTATTTGTGATCGAGGTGATGCTACTCAATGCTGGGTAGAGCTTCTGCTGTAATTGTTTATGAATCCAACACCCTCTGTAATTAACGGGGTGGTTACCGTTGCAGTTTACGCACTTTACTTTACCATTTTTCTTTCCCTGGACATTCACTTGTTGCATGATTACCTATACATTTGACGTATCTATATGTATGGTTGGTGACAATAATTTTTGGTATGACCGTACCTCTGGCACTTTGCACATTGAGGTATTTATCTTTTTGCGTGCGGTGCTTCAAATTGTTCTACACAGTTTTGTAGGTTTAGCCTTGTATATTTCTTTATTATTGTCCTTTGATTCTAGATCAATAAAGAACATAGGTAATGGAATTTTCGTAACTCGATGCTTGATGTTCCACGTATTTATGACTTTATGTCCAAGTTTTAAAGATTCTAAGTCTGATGAAGGGTGAAAATTTTTAGCACAACCCTGAAAGGTTTGTCCTGTTTGTGTTTATATGTATGAAATTCGGTGTTACGTTCTTGTAAGGCCTTGATGATTACACTATATTTTTCTCGAGTTTCTGGTTGGATTTTAATCTGATCTTGACTAATTATTTTGAAGTTGTAGTTGTTTTTGTCAAACTTTCGAGCTCTATTAATCGTTTGATGTTTGTCAGACGCGATAAAAACATCGGAGGTTGTTTTGGGTCGTTAATGGCTTTTGGTGCAGGGTCATGTTCCATACCCTCTGTGGATAATCCTTAGCATTTATTAGTTGTTGTAACAGGTTTAATTAACCAGTATTTTGTGTTGTTATCATTTGATGTTTCTAAACTTTATGAACTACGTAATCGTTTTTTTATTGCAATGATTTACACCTTGCCACCCATTGCCTTTTTGATACTGCTGCTGGTTTTGCCAAGTTTGGCTGCTGTACATATTATTTTGCATATTCGCTTGTTGTATTGGTTGTGTATAAGCCGCTGGTTATTGGGTAAGGAGTAGTCTAATTGCGAATTAAAATTATAATTCGGAGGTACCTGTACATATGGTAATTGCATATGTTGGTTACATGCCATTGTTATTAAATATTGTTATTGTTGATGATTTTAAATACGATAAGATAACAAAGAAATAAGAAGTTTAAAGTTAGAATTAGATACTTGCTTATCAGTCCAGCTCCGTATCTTGGTCTTTCGGCCTTCACTTATTTAACGACACTGATGTCACGAGCACTCAGAAAGTCCCCACGCTTTGAAACAGACATTGTAGCACATTTAATACTGTAATATAATATAGTAACTGAAAAACTTGTTTCAAATTTATTTGACGATTTTTTAAGATTAATTGAGATGAAATAATTCTTATTATAATTTTTTTAGAATAAGTATGCAACCTATTTTTTATACGTTTATAATGAAAACAGGCAACATTGTACAAACAAAACCAATAATCTATGTTAGAGTGACGTTGAAAAATTCATGTCAGATAGAGAATAATAGACATAGATACATGTAAAAAATTCCAAAGCCGCCCACGTCTATAAGATATTAGTAATACAGTTTAATAATTTTCATTCATATCTAATTGATTTCTAGACTTATCTTACGTTATATTAAGAAACTATAAAGTAAAGTTACGTAAAATTAAAATTTCTTTAAAAAATATGTCTACACTTCTTCTTATAAAATTAAACGTTATTAAAAAAAAACTACACGAATACTTAAATTATACATTAGGAATTCCTTTGCCGTAAATGACGCGTCATACGAAAAAATAGGAAAAACATAATTAATGGAAATGTTTAAGGTCTATATCTAAGTATTTTTAAATGTTTGAAATATGCAGTTGTTTTAGAAATATACGGTAAAGCAAAAAACCCCTCTTAATGTACGTATATGTTTTCGTTCTGGAGCTAACGTGGATAAAACATACATCCACGCACGCACGCACGAACGCACGCATGCCCGCAAGCAAGCAACCACGCACGCCCGTATGCAGGCAACCCATGCACACGCATACGCACACACACGCACGCACGCACGCGCGCACGCACGTACCCGCCCAACCGCCCTCCCGCCCCTTAAACTAGCGTGATGTAAGTTGCGCACATACCGAAATTAGACACTATGATAAAAAAAAACATGTTTTGTTCTAACCGTCATAATGCAACAAATTTTCATACTTCATATGCACACGTAAATTTTGACATTCTTGTCGTTGTTATGGGGGCAACAGGTATAATTAATATTACGATTATTTATGGTAACATGGTGTGGGTGTGTGAGTGTATGAGAGTGTGCGTGTGTGAGTGAGTGAGTGTGTGAGTGTGAGAGTGTGTGAGTGTGAGTGTGTGAGTGTGTGAGTGTGTGTGTGTGTGTGTGTGAGTGTGTGAGTGTGTAAGTGTGTGAGTGTGTGAGTGTGTGTGTGAGGTGTGGTGTGGTGTGTGAGTGTGTGAGTGTGTAGTGTGTGAGTGTGTGAGTGTGTGAGTGTGTGAGTGTGTGAGTGTGTGGAGTGTGGTGTGAGTGTGAGTGTGTAGTGTGAGTGTGTGAGTGTGTGAGTGTGGTGGTGAGGTGTGGTGTGAGTGTGTGAGTGTGTGAGAGTGTGCTTGTGTGAGTGTGTGAGTGTGTGAGTGTGTGAGTGTGTGAGTGTGTGAGTGTGTGAGTGTGTGAGGTGTGTGGTGTGTGGTGTGTGAGTGTGATGTGTGTGTGAGTGTGTGTGTGTGTGAGTGTGTGGTGTGGTGTGAGTGTGTGTGTGTGGTGTGAGTGTGTGAGTGTGTGGTGTGGTGTGTGTGAGTGTGTGATGTGTGAGTGTGAGTGTGTGGAGTGTGTGGAGTGTGTGAGTGTGTGAGTGTGTGGTGTGTGAGTGTGTGAGTGTGTGAGTGTGTGAGGTGTGGGTGGTGTGAGTGTGTGAGTGTGGTGTGTGGTGTGTGGTGTGTGGTGTGGTGTGTGAGTGTGTGAGTGTGTGGTGTGGTGTGAGTGTGTGAGTGTGTGGGGAGTGTGTGAGTGTGGTGATGTGTGGTGTGAGTGGTGTGAGTGTGTGTGTGATGTGTGTGTGGTGTGTGTGTGTGTGGTGTAGTGTGTGGTGTGTGAGTGTGTGAGTGTGTGAGTGTGTGGGTGTAGTGTGTGAGTGTGTGAGTGTGTGAGTGTGTGTGTGTGTGGTGTGAGTGTGTGTGAGTGTGTGAGTGTGGTGAGTGTGTGTGAGTGTGTGGAGTGTGTGGTGTGTGTGGTAGTGTGGGAGTGTGTGAGTGTGTGAGTGTGTGAGTGTGTGAGTGTGTGAGTGTGTGAGTGTGTGTGTGTGTGGTGTGTGGTGTGTGAGTGTGTGAGTGTGTGTGTGGTGTGTGTGTGTGTGAGTGTGTGTGTGAGTGTGTGTGTGTGTGTGTGTGTGTGTGTGTGTGAGTGTGTGTGAGTGTGAGTGTGTGTGTGTGTGTGAGTGTGTGAGTGTGAGTGTGGTGTGTGTGTGTGTGTGTGTGTGTGTGTGTGTGGTGTGAGTGTGTGAGTGTGTGTGGTGTGGTGTGGTGTGTGAGTGTGTGAGTGTGTGGGTGGTGTGTGAGTGTGTGAGTGT
>JARFJB010001466.1:2497500-2505000 GCA_036346205.1 Vesta saturnalis
GAGTGTGGGTGTGTGTGGGTGTGTGAGTGTGTGTGTGTGTGAGTGTGGTGGGAGGTGTGAGTGTGTGGTGTGGGTGTGAGTGGTGGGAGTGGTGAGTGTGTGAGGTGTGTGTGTGTGAGGTGTGAGTGTGTGAGTGTGAGGAGTGTGTGTGGTGTGTGAGTGTGTGAGTGTGGAGTGTGTGTGGTGTGTGAGTGTGTGTGTGTGTGGGTGTGTGTGTGGTGTGGTGTGTGTGGAGTGTGTGGTGTGTGAGTGTGTGAGGTGAGGTGTGTGTGTGGTGTGTGGTGGTGTGAGTGTGTGTGTGGTGTGTGTGAGTGTGAGTGTGTGAGTGTGTGAGTGTGTGGGTGTGTGAGTGGTGGGGTGTGAGTGTGTGAGTGTGTGGTGTGTGAGGTGTGAGTGTGGAGTGTGAGTGTGAGTGGAGTGTGTGAGTGTGAGTGTGTGAGTGTGTGGTGTGAGTGTGAGTGTGTGTGTGGGTGTGTGGTGTGGTGTGGTGTGTGAGTGGTGTGTGTGTGTGTGTGTGAGTGTGAGTGTGTGTGTGAGTGTGAGTGTGAGTGTGTGAGTGTGTGAGTG
The DNA here is from genome assembly GCA_036346205.1 of Vesta saturnalis. NCBI lineage: Eukaryota > Metazoa > Arthropoda > Insecta > Coleoptera > Lampyridae > Vesta > Vesta saturnalis. The sequence continues at coordinate 2,498,068 of JARFJB010001466.1, forward strand.
TGAGTGTGTGGTGTGAGGTGTGTGTGGTGTGTGAGTGTGTGAGTGTGTGTGTGTGAGTGAGTGTGTGTGTGTGAGTGTGGAGTGTGTGGTGTGGAGTGTGGGTGAGTGTGTGAGTGTGGTGTGGTGTGTGTGGGTGTGGTGTGGTGTGAGTGTGTGGTGTGTGAGTGTGAGTGTGTGGTGTGAGGTGTGAGGTGTGAGTGTGGAGGTGAGTGTGGTGTGAGTGTGTGTGTGGTGTGTGTGTGGGTGTGTGGGTGTGAGGTGGAGTGTGGTGTGTGTGTGTGTGGGTGGTGTGTGTGTGTGTGTGGTGTGTGAGTGTGTGGTGTGTGTGTGTGTGTGTGGTGAGTGTGTGAGTGTGTGGTGTGTGGTGTGTGGGTGTGAGGTGTGTGAGGTGGAGTGTGTGAGTGTGTGTGTGGTGTGGGGTGTGTGTGGGTGTGAGTGTGTGAGTGTGTGAGTGTGAGGGTGAGGTGGGAGGTGTGAGTGTGAGTGTGTGAGTGTGTGAGTGTGGGGTGTGGTGTGTGGGTGTGTGGTGTGTGGGTGTGGTGTGTGGGTGTGGTGTGTGTGGTGGTGTGGAGTGTGGTGTGAGTGTGGGTGTGGTGTGGGTGTGTGGGTGTGAGTGTGTGGTGTGTGAGTGGTGAGTGTGGGTGTGGTGTGGGTGGGTGGTGGTGTGGAGTGTGGTGTGAGTGTGTGTGGGTGGTGTGGGTGTGTGTGTGAGGTGGAGTGTGGTGTGGGTGTGGGTGTGTGGTGTGTGTGGTGTGTGAGTGTGAGTGTGTGAGTGTGGAGTGTGTGAGGTGGAGGTGTGTGGAGTGTGTGTGTGGTGTGGGGGTGTGGAGGTGAGGTGTGAGGTGGAGTGTGTGGGGTGGTGTGTGTGTGGTGTGTGGTGTGTGTGTGGTGGTGGGTGTGTGTGAGTGTGAGTGTGTGAGTGTGTGAGTGTGGTGTGTGTGTGGTGGTGGTGTGAGTGTGTGAGTGAGTGTGAGTGTGGTGTGGAGTGTGTGAGTGTGTGAGTGTGGTGTGGAGTGTGTGGTGTGTGATGTGTGAGTGTGAGTGTGTGGTGTGTGAGTGTGTGAGTGTGTGTGGTGTGTGTGTGGTGTGTGTGTGTGTGTGTGTGTGTGTGTGTGGTGTGTGTGTGTGGTGTGGTGTGTGGAGTGTGTGAGTGGTGTGTGTGAGGTGTGTGAGTGTGTGAGGTGTGTGAGTGTGTGAGTGTGTGTGTGAGTGTGTGAGTGTGGTGTGTGTGGTGTGTGAGTGTGTGAGTGTGTGAGTGTGTGTGTGTGTGAGTGTGTGAGTGTGTGAGTGTGTGAGTGTGTGAGTGTGTGAGTGTGTGAGTGTGTGAGTGGTGTGAGTGTGGTGTGTGGTGTGTGAGTGTGTGAGTGTGTGAGTGTGTGAGTGTGTGAGTGTGTGAGTGTGTGTGTGTGTGTGGTGTGTGGTGTGTGAGTGTGTGAGTGTGAGTGTGTGAGGTGTGTGTGTGAGTGTGTGTGTGTGTGTGTGTGTGTGTGAGTGTGGAATGTGTGAGTGTGTGAGTGTGTGAGTGTGTGTGTGTGTGTGTGTGAGTGTGTGGGGTGTGTGTGGTGTGTGAGTGTGTGTGTGTGGTGTGTGAGTGTGTGTGAGTGTGTGAGTGTGTGTGTGTGTGTGTGGGTGTGTGAGTGTGTGTGTGTGGGTGGTGTGTGGTGTGGTGTGTGGTGTGTGGTGTGGTGTGTGAGTGTGTGTGTGTGTGTGTGAGTGTGTGGGTGGTGTGAGTGTGAGTGTGAGTGTGAGTGTGTGGTGTGTGTGTGTGTGTGTGTGTGTGTGTGTGTGAGTGTGGAGTGTGGTGTGAGTGTGTGAGTGTGTGGTGTGTGAGTGTGTGAGTGTGGTGAGTGGTGTGTGTGTGTGAGTGTGAGTGTGTGAGTGTGAGTGTGTGAGGTGTGGTGTGTGGTGTGTGTGGTGAGTGTGAGTGTGTGAGTGTGTGGTGTGTGTGTGTGAGTGTGAGTGTGGGTGTGGTGTGTGTGGTGTGAGTGTGTGAGTGTGTGAGTGTGTGTGTGTGTGTGTGTGTGTGTGTGTGTGTGTGTGTGTGGTGTGTGGTGTGTGATGTGTGAGTGTGTGGTGTGTGTGAGTGTGTGGTGTGGTGGTGTGTGGTGTGTGAGGTGTGAGTGTGAGTGTGTGAGTGTGTGTGTGAGTGTGTGGTGTGTGAGTGTGTGAGTGTGTGAGTGTGTGAGTGTGTGTGAGTGTGTGAGTGTGTGGTGTGTGGTGTAGTGTGTGAGTGTGTGGAGTGTGTGAGTGGTGTGAGTGTGTGTGAGTGTGGTGGGTGTGTGAGTGTGTGGTGTGTGAGTGTGAGTGTGTGAGTGTGTGAGTGTGTGAGTGTGTGGTGTGTGTGTGTGGAGTGTGTGGTGTGTGGTGTGTGAGTGTGTGTGTGTGTGTGTGTGTGTGGTGTGTGTGTGTGTGTGTGTGTGTGGTGTGTGTGTGTGTGAGTGTGAGTGTGTGAGTGTGTGGTGTGGAGTGTGTGTGTGTGGTGTGTGAGGTGTGTGGTGTGGTGTGTGGTGTGTGGTGTGTGAGGTGTGTGTGAGTGTGTGAGGTGTGGTGTGGTGTGAGTGTGTGGTGTGGGTGTGTGAGTGTGTGAGTGTGTGGAGTGTGGTGTGTGGTGTGTGGTGTGTGTGTGTGGTGTGTGGTGTGTGAGTGTGTGGTGTGTGTGTGTGTGTGTGTGTGTGTGTGTGTGGTGTGTGGGTGTGTGAGGTGTGAGGTGTGAGTGTGAGTGTGAGGTGTGAGTGTGAGGTGTGTGGAGTGTGTGGTGTGTGAGTGTGGAGTGTGTGAGTGTGTGGTGTGTGAGTGTGAGTGTGTGGTGTGTGTGTGAGTGTGTGAGTGTGTAGTGTGTGAGTGTGTGAGTGTGTGAGTGTGGAGGTGTGAGTGTGAGTGTGTGTGTGTGGTGTGTGAGTGTGTGAGTGTGTGTGTGTGTGTGTGTGGTGTGTGTGTGGTGTGTGTGTGATGTGTGGGGTGTGTGAGTGTGTGAGTGTGAGTGGTGTGTGGAGTGTGAGTGTGTGAGTGTGTGTGGGTGTGTGAGTGTGTGAGTGTGTGTGGAGTGTGTGAGTGTGTAGTGTGTGTGTGTGTGGTGTGGTGTGTGAGTGTGTGAGTGTGTGAGTGTGAGTGTGGTGTGTGAGTGGTGAGTGTGTGAGTGTGTGGATGTGGTGAGTGTGGAGTGTGTGAGTGTGATGTGTGAGTGGTGGTGTGTGTGAGTGTGTGAGGTGTGGTGTGTGAGTGTGTGGAGTGTGTGTGTGAGTGTGTGGTGTGAGTGTGGGTGTGGTGTGTGTGTGAGTGTGATGTGTGAGTGTGTGAGTGTGTGAGTGGTGATGTGTGAGTGTGTGTGTGTGTGTGTGAGGGTGTGTGAGTGTGTGGAGTGTGTGAGTGTGAGGTGTGTGAGTGTGTGAGTGTGGTGTGTGAGTGTGTGAGTGTGTGAGTGTGTGTGTGTGTGTGAGTGTGTGTGTGTGAGTGTGTGAGTGTGTGTGAGTGTGGTGTGAGTGTGTGAGTGTGTGGTGTGTGGTGAGTGTGTGAGTGTGTGGTGTGTGTGTGAGTGTGTGAGTGGTGTGGTGTGTGAGTGTGTGTGTGTGTGGTGTGTGTGGTGTGGGTGTGTGGTGTGTGAGTGTGTGAGTGTGGTGTGTGGTGTGTGAGTGTGTGGTGTGGTGTGTGAGTGTGTGAGTGTGTGAGTGTGTGAGTGTGTGTGTGTGAGTGTGAGTGTGTGTGTGTGGGTGTGTGTGTGTAGTGTGTGTGGTGAGTGTGTGAGGTGTGAGTGTGTGAGTGTGTGTGTGTGAGTGTGAGTGTGTGAGTGTGTGGAGTGTGAGTGTGTGAGTGTGTGAGGTGTGGTGTGAGTGTGTGAGTGTGTGAGTGTGTGAGGTGTGGTGTGTGGTGTGTGGTGTGTGAGTGTGTGTGTGTGTGAGTGTGGTGTGTGGTGTGTGTGTGTGAGTGTGTGAGTGTGTGAGTGTGGGTGTGGGTGTGTGAGTGGTGTGTGTGAGGTGTGTGAGTGTGGTGTGGGGTGTGTGAGTGGTGTGTGTGTGAGTGTGGTGTGAGTGTGTGTGTGAGTGTGTAGTGTGTGAGTGTGTGGGGTGTGGGTGTGTGTGTGTGAGTGTGAGTGTGGTGTGTGAGTGTGTAGTGTGTGAGTGTGTGTGAGTGTGTGGTGTGTGAGTGTGATGTGTGAGTGTGTGTGTGGTGGTGGTGTGGTGTGTGAGTGTGGGAGTGTGTGAGGGTGTGTGTGAGTGTGGTGAGGTGTGTGGTGTGAGTGTGTGAGTGTGTGGAGTGTGTGTGAGTGTGTGAGTGTGGTGTGTGGGTGTGAGTGTGTGGTGTGTGTGTGTGTGTGTGTGTGTGTGGTGTGTGTGTGTGAGTGTGTGGTGTGTGTGTGTGAGGTGGTGTGGTGTGTGTGTGAGGTGTGTGTGTGGTGTGAGGTGTGTGAGTGTGTGGTGTGTGAGGTGTGTGTGTGAGTGTGTGAGGTGTGTGAGGTGTGTGAGTGTGGTGTGTGTGTGGGTGTGTGTGTGGTGTGGTGTGTGGTGTGTGAGTGTGGGTGTGTGAGTGTGTGGTGTGTGTGTGTGGTGTGTGTGTGTAGTGTGTGAGTGTGGTGTGGTGTGTGTGTGTGAGTGTGTGAGTGTGTGAGTGTGTGAGTGTGTGTGGGTGGTGGTGAGTGTGTGGTGTGTGGTGAGTGTGTGAGTGTGAGTGTGTGTGTGTGTGTGAGTGTGTGTGTGTGGTGTGGTGTGGTGTGTGAGTGTGTGAGTGTGTGTGTGTGAGTGTGTGAGTGTGTGTGGTGTGTGTGTGTGTGTGTGTGAGTGTGTGTGGTGTGTGAGTGTGTGTGAGTGTGAGTGTGTGAGTGTGTGGTGTGTGAGTGTGAGTGTGTGCGTGTGTGTGGGTGTGAGTGTGTGAGTGTGTGTGTGAGTGTGTGAGTGTGTGAGTGTGGGTGTGTAGTGTGTGAGTGTTGTGTGTGTGAGTGTGTGAGTGTGTGAGTGTGTGAGTGTGTGAGTGTGTGAGTGTGTGAGTGTGTGAGTGTGTGGGGTGTAAGTGTGTGGTGTGGTGTGTGTGTGTGTGTGTGAGTGTGTGAGTGTGTGAGTGTGTGGTGTTTGTGTGTGTGGGTGTGGTGTGTGTGTGTGTGTGTGAGTGTGTGTGTGTGGTGTGTGTGAGTGTGTGTGTGTGTGAGTGTGTGAGTGTGTGTGTGTGTGAGTGTGTGAGTGTGAGTGGAGTGTGTGAGTGTGTGAGTGGTGAGTGTGAGTGTGTGAGTGTGAGTGTGAGTGTGTGAGTAGTGTGAGTGTGTGTGTGAGTGTGTGAGTGTGTGTGTGTGTGTGTGAGTGTGATGTGTGGTGTGTGAGTGTGTGAGTGTGTGAGTGTGGAGTGTGAGTGTGTGAGTGTGTGAGTGTGTGAGTGTGTGGGGTGAGTGTGGTGTGTGAGTGTGTGAGTGTGTGTGAGTGTGTGAGTGTGTGAGGTGAGTGTGAGGTGTGAGTGTGTGTGTGTGTGGTGTGTGTGTGTGTGTGTGTGTGTGTGTGTGTGTGTGTGAGTGTGGGTGTGGAGTGTGTGTGGAGGTGTGAGTGTGTGTGTGTGTGTGTGTGAGTGTGGTGTGTGAGGTGTGTGTGTGTGTGGTGTGTGTGAGGTGTGTGAGGTGTGTGTGTGGTGTGAGTGTGTGAGTGTGTGGTGTGTGTGGTGTGGTGTGTGATGTGTGAGTGGTGTGTGAGTGTGTGGGTGTGTGTGACTGTGTGAGTGTGGGTGTGTGAGTGTGAGTGTGTGAGTTTGTGAGTTTGTGAGTTTGTGAGTTTGTGAGTGTGAGTATGTGAGTGTGTGTAGTGTGTGTGTGATGTGTGGAGTGTGTGAGTGTGTGAGTGTGGTGGTGTGAGGTGTGAGTGTGAGTGTGTGAGTGTGTGAGTGTGAGAGTGTGTGTGTGTGAGTGTGTGAGCGGGGGGATTTGGGGGTTGTGGTGTGTGAGTGTGTGAGTGTGTGTGTGAGTGTGTGAGTGTGTGTGTGTGTGAGTGTGGTGTGTAGTGTGTGTGTAGTGTGTGAGTGTGTGTGTGAGTGTGTGTGTGTGTGTGTGTGTGTGTGTGTGTGTGTGTGTTTGTGTGTGGTGTGTGGTGTGTGAGTGTGTGTGTGGTGTGTGAGTGTGTGGGGTGTGGGTGTGTGAGTGTGTGGGTGTGAGTGTGTGGTAGTGTGTGGTGTGAGTGTGTGTGTGTGGTGTGTGGGGTGTGTGTGGTGTGTGGTGTGTGGTGTGTGAGTGTGTGTGGTGTAGTGTGTGGTGTGTGGTGTGGGTGTGTGGTGGGTGATGTGTGAGTGTGTGAGTGTGTGGTGTGTGAGTGTGTGAGTGTGTGAGTGTGTGAGTGTGTGTGTGTGTGTGTGTGTGAGTGTGTGTGTGTGTGAGTGTGTGGTGTGTGAGTGTGTGTGTGGTGTGTGTGTGTGTGTGTGTGTGTGTGAGTGTGTGAGTGTGTGAGTGTGTGAGTGTGTGAGTGTGTGTGTGTGTGTGTGAGTGTGTGAGTGTGGTGTGTGAGGTGTGTGTGTGTGTGTGAGTGTGTGTGAGGTGTGTGAGGTGTGAGTGTGAGTGTGTGTGTGTGCGTGTGAGTGTGTGATGTGTGTGTGTGAGTGTGAGTGTGAGTGTGTGTGTGAGTGTGTGAGTGTGTGATGTGTGTGTGTGTGTGTGTGGTGTGGTGTGAGTGTGAGTGTGTGAGTGTGTGGAGTGTGTGGTGTGTGTGTGTGTGTGTGTGTGTGTGTGTGTGTGAGTGTGAGTGTGTGAGTGTGTGAGTGTGAGTGTGGTGTGAGTGTGAGTGTGTGAGTGTGTGGAGTGTGGTGGTGTGAGTGTGTGAGTGTGTGTGTGTGAGTGGTGTGAGTGTGTGGTGTAGTGTGTGAGTGTGTGGTGTGTGAGTGTGTGAGTGTGTGAGTGTGTGAGTGTGTGAGGTGTGAGTGTGTGGAGTGTGTGAGTGTGTGAGTGTGTGTGTGTGAGTGTGTGAGTGTGTGAGT